>PVHP010024681.1:0-26201 GCA_004024765.1 Zapus hudsonius | reverse complement strand
TGAATGTATACTTAACTGACACATAAAATTTTATATAAATATGTATATATTGAGGTACCATACTATATTTACATATTTACAAATGGTATAATAATTCTATCAGTTTAAATAGATCTAGATCATCAAACATTTAAGACTATTAGATCCTTCCTGGCAATGCCTTGAAGTGTGTGGAGATAATTATCAGTAGTCATCCCCCAACCTTGTTACTTCTTGCTCCCTTCCAACTCTAACTTTCTGCCCATTGAGCATTCATTTTCATGCTTCCTTTCTCATTCTCCCCAGCCTTAGGTCACCAGTATTCTACTGTTGGTTTTTATGAAATCCTCTTGTCAATGTTCTGCAGATGAGTGAGACTGTGTGGTGCTTTCTATCCGTGGCTGACTTCATGGATCACAATTTTCAGGTTCATCTTTGCTATCCCAGTGATATGAAAATTCCATGTGCTTCTATGGTTGAATGATACCCTTCTATCTATGTACCGTGTTTTCTTTATCCATCCATCAGCTGATGGACACTTAAGTTGTCCCCCCTCTACTTTTTTTAATCTTTTGAATAGTTTTACAATGAATACTACAGATGTCTCTTTGATATGCTGACTTCACTTCCTTTGGATATATATCCAGTAGTGATTATAGCTAATCCACTTAGTTGTTTAATATTTATTTTTTAAGAAACTCCTCATAGTTTTCAATAATGTTTATAATCACATTCCCACTAATGATACAGAATTGTTCCCTGTTCTCCACATGCCCACTGGTGGTTGCATATCCCCATCGCCTCATTTTGAGGTAACCTAGTGGCCAAGCATATTTCTGAGATCTGGCTAGGGATAAATTATCTTGAAAAAATATTTAGCTTAGATTAACTGGAATATATTTTAGGGATCTCCAAAGTTGTCTGTGTATAGTTAAGTAATTATTAGTTATGGAATGGTTCAAGTCCTTCTACCAAAAACTTGCAAAGCCGCCACATGTATGTATTACCATAAAATAAATGTGTTCATGAAACACAAGCATGGAAATTATGTACAGAGAAGAGTAGCAGGAAAGAGAGAGAAGGAGGAAGGAAGGGAGGGAGGGAAGAGGGAAAGGAGAGAATGAAGAAAGGAAAGAAAGAAGGAATGGAGGGAATGAAGAACAGAAAAAAGAAAAAAGATCAATAGAGAAGAAAGGAAGGAAGGAAGGAAGGAAGGAAGGAAAGAAGGAAGGAAGGAAGGAAGGAAGGAAGGAAGGAAAGAGGCAAGCATATGCAACTTGCCTTTCAATAATTTTCAAATCAGCAGACCTATAAATTTGTAGGCAGAGGATTTGTTTGCTTCCTCATCAATCCCTAGGCAAATCAACACTCTCTCCACCAGGAAATAAGTACACTAAGCAATACAACATATAAGCTATAAATGCCCCAAACAGTTTGTTTCTTTATGGGAATTATATTAGGTAGCCATAAAAAACTCTGCTTGTAGAACGCCAACTTATCTCAGTAACACCACCTCAAGTAGAATGGTCGTGAGTGAGATCACCCTATCATGTCTAAATGTATCTGAATCATCATGCTCTGATGAAATCTGAGGTTTCCAGATGAAAACATATATGAGTTTGCTACAGTCTCAACAAGCCAATGAAAAGAAACAGTGTCCAACAAAAAATTCCTCACATATTCACCAGTCAAGCAATGCACTGAGCGTCCATGTTTGATTCGCCTATCATGTTGATCAAGGCTCCTGTCTTAGAACTAGTAAATGGTAATGCTATTAGTCATCTTTAATTTTACTTATAAAAACTGAGAAAATTTTGATCAAAACTTACTAGGGTACAAACCAAAATAAGAAAGGAGCATAGAACGTAGAATATTTTTTTCTTCTTGAGAAATGAATGACATAATAGATCCTGCTAATTGTAGTAACTCCTTAAGAGATGTATAAATTTTTAAAAGAAGGAATGAATAGATACTTTGATTAGTTGGAAATCAAATAAAAAGCTAAAATCTTGCAGGACTTACATGCTAACTCTACAACTGAGCTATATGTCAAGTCCTACAACATACCTTGGAAATACATTGAAAAACACATTCTCTGCTGATATGATGCAAAAAGCTGATCTGAGCAAAATAACTCCAAAGCTGACAGTAAGTCTTTATAAGAAGGACAGAGTAGAAAAAAATCTGGCTAAGGAAAAGGGTATTAAAGTTGTGTATTTCATAAGTAACCTTGAATGGCCATGAAATTTTAAAACCCAAACATGAAAGTTGATAGCTTTCCGAAACTTGATTGTAGACTTAAAACCTACATGATGTTCTTGAAATGAGCTGGGAAGCTGAGTATTGTCAGGCATATCAATTGACATAAAATAAATTTTCAACTTTTCCAGGAGGGAGAACAAGCTTCTTCTGTTAGAAGAATAAGCAATCAAAGAACCTGAAATATTTTCAATAAAACAAACAGAAGGAGGGAAGCACTCAGGAGGCAGAAGTGGGAGGGGAGCTGTGACTTTCAGGCCAGCCCAAGAATACAGAGTGTGTTCCCTGTCAGCCTGGGCTAGAGCTCTACCTCAAAAAATAAATAGATAGATAGATAAATAAATAAATAAATAAATAAATAAATAAATAAATAAATAAATAAATAGATGTAGTGAGGAAGAGAAGCAGAAATCAAGATAAAGTGTTAAGGTATGTCAGAGGTTGTTAAAATATTGTGATTTCATATGAATTTTTAAATATTTTAGCTTTTTAAATTTGTGATAATATTCCTTATTCTGAATCACTGATCACTTCGGACCCCAAATTTTATTTTTATTGCTGCGTTACTTTACATAGGAATATCCATAATCTTGGATAATTAAGGTTTTACATGTCACAAAATCTTGATTCGCTTCTAGAATCTTCAAGGTTTGAAATTGTGAGAAGTAGATTCCACTTTATGGTCAACAAGTTCCAAGCCGGGTGTGGTGGCGCACGCCTTTTAATCCCAGCACTCGGGAGGCAGAGGTAGGAGGATCGCCGTGAGTTCAAGGCCACCCTGAGACTACATAGTGAATTCCAGATCAGCCTGGACTAGAGCGAGACCCTACCTCGAAAAAAAAAATAAGTTCCAGCCAAGATAATTATAAATTATAATGAAAATAGCTCTATCACAGATTATTATGAAACTAAATAAATCATATATATTCAATATATCATTTTGTCATGTACAGATGATTTTATTATTGTGCAATTGAATTTTCTTTTAAAATGGTGATTGGACATGGCATGAATCTGCAATGATATTGAGGTGCAATTGAAAACCTTGGCTTAATCCACAGAATCTAACATAAACGTATAGAAGAGTTTCCCAACGGTAAGAAAAAGGCTATAAATGTGGTGATTTGTTATTACAGAAAATTATCAGGCAATCATATAATTATATGAAATAAAATCTCTCAAAGCCAATAAATTCCTCATGATCCAAAATGGGAATCAAGTTTTGCTAAAAATTAGACTTATTTTAAGTTATCAATTTGGCTTATTTTATAATACAAATTATAGTGAGCCATTTGGCAAAATTATAAATTAATAAAAGACAAAACTGCTATTATCTGTAAGCTAGTGATTTGAAATGGCAGTAAAAAAACATATACATTAATAACTTTGAAACATAAGTAAAAAATCATCTCATGATTTCATAATGCAAAATACCAGTCCCTTCTCATTACAGTAAGCCAATATGACCTCTGGCATCATTATTGCAATTTCCCGTGTCTCACTCCCTTCACATCTTATTACAGTCCAGTTCTCCCCCCCCCCATTCTAGTCTGTTCATCTGCTTTCTATCACCAACATATTTTAGTTTCATATTTTATGCCAAGTGTTATGAAATTCTCATTTTGAGAAAAAGACAATAGCTTCCACTAATATAAGACTCATTTAATATGTACACTTGTCACATAAACCAGCAAAGTTTCTATGTTATATTATATATGCATAGTCATTTTCCAATTTCATTGTATACGTAGCATGCATAAGACACTAGAAACTTCAAATAAGGTTAATATCAAAGTGCACTTCATGTTTGCCGGAGACAAAGTTTCCTTCCCATAGACACGGATTCTGGAGGAAATGTCACAGGTTTGGTAGTTCTGCCTTACAAGGTCCTTGTCTCCTACAGTTCTTATATCACACAACTCTAAGAAAGCACATCTAATAGAAGATATTAGAATTCTTGCTCACTGGACTTGTGCAGCAATGCATCCATCAGAACTCCTCCACCCTCCTGGGGAATCTGCATTTTTATAACCAAGACAGCAAGAAAATGAAAGAACAAAAAGTGAAAGGACCAAGACCACTTCTTTTGAGCTTTCCAAAAACTGCCACAGGACACAATGCTTCCAGCCCATTGGCTATTGCATTTAAAATACCCGAGCTCATATCCACCGAGAAGGAAAGCTGGAAACTGTGGGCTCCAAGCGATGGAAACCTACCAGGTGAGAGAAATAGGAACAAGAAAAGAAGAGTGAGAACAAGAGTCAATGAGACTTACAAGCAGGGAAACAATGCATCATATTTTATTTGGAATATCCATATAAAGGTTTAAGAGAAATTTGAACATTTTTGTGAAATAAATATAAATTAAAAATATATGCTTGTGTATCTACCTATAAGGGATAACACATCCCTAGTGTTTCTGCAATGCAGGTTCATTTGAACAGTAGATGGTGATGAATCAGGCATAATGCCCATATTTTAGACATTCTGAATATTTATATTTATTATATTATAAAAATTATGGCTTAAATACTCAATCCATACCAAATATCATTTGAAAACCAAGAACCTATAAATGTGAAATCATGAAAAGTGTGCATTTCTTACATATGTCAATTGTGCAAACTCCTCCTGAATGTGCCAGTAAGAAAAGAGGAAGCAATCAAGAGACAAAGCATGAACGTTTTTATTGAGGCAGAGGATGTTTGAAAGGGCTGCAGAGCCTCAGAGAGCCTCTTCACAGCTGATGTACCAAATCTCTGCATCCTCCTCACCAGAAGCAACATAGAAAGTCCCTTTCTGAAATGGTATTCCCAAGAGAACATAAAACAAAACGCGGACCAAGATGTTTGGGCTGGAATATTGAAGAGAAAGTGCTCTGCAAGCCTAAATCCTTCAGGGGAAAAGAAAAGGAAAAACATGCATAATTTTTTGGCATCAAACAATTAAACATTCTTTCCTCTCCTCTCTGATTCTCTAATGCTCTAAAAGGGACTTAAACCTAAAACTAGCCCTAGATGCTTCAACTGACTAGCAAGTGGCCCCCATGTACACCTGTGAGACACTTTCCAGGACCAGCATATGCAATTGAGGCTTATTCGCTGCAACTTAGAGCAGATGGAATCAGTACAGGCAAAGAAAAAAGTAATTTTCTTACATAAGTGCAATGAATTTAAACCCATCTTATGTTGGGTAATTTGGGATAGGTTCAGCTAGTTCCAAACCACAGCATTTGGGCTTTAGCTTGATCTTGTCTGGTAATGATTTAAATTTGATAATAAGCCAGAATTTTGAATTTTTACCTCTCTTCCCCAAAATCGATGTAGAAAGCTTTAAATTTATCACACAGTGGAATCGTTTTTTATTGCCATCCTACAATGTTATAGACAGATCATATGTTCGAGGAAAAAAAGAATCAATTTCATGTTTGTATTTTCCATTAGTAGAGCCCATGACAAATATCTAACTGTCTGATGCCTCACTTTTGACAGTTTTTTTTTTTTTCAGTTAGCAGAAAGAAATGTGACTCTGTGGCCCACAAGGGCCACATGTGTGGCACAGCACAATTTTGAAAAGAGACAGATGGAAAAAGTTTATTCTTAGTGTGAAGAGCTATAATTTATTCCTTGGTAAATAAATAAATTAAAGACCATTCACATTTGGACTTGACCAGAAACAAATGTGAAGGGCCTTCCCTCGTACAAGATGATGGCCTTAGGATTTTTTTATGTAAACAAAACTTGAGCCCACAATTGACATTGGTATTTGGTGAATAATAAACAGTGGAAAGTCCTGATCCCAAACCTTAGCCATTGGGAGTCTGTAATATTCTAGTGAGGGTAGTTGATCCTTGAGCCATGGCTCTGGTAAGATAGTTAATATGGATTTACATCTATAGGAAAGGAGCAAGTGTAACATTCATTCAGAATGTCTCCATTTTAATAAAGAAAAAAAGGTATGTAGAAATTGATGAATAAGCACATTCTACTTTTATTATGAGCAATTTCATTTCTCCTTTATCCATTTTTCCACATTATTTGGCTTGAAATCACCCTAACATGATAGTCACTGTCTGAATAAATGCCAATCCCTGTCTTAATTAAAATATAAAGCCTCAAGCTGGGCACAGAGGTACAGACATGGTTTCAATGAATTGGGAGGTAAAAATAGAAGGAGAATTTGAGCACAGGTGTCTAAGCTAGTTGGGCAACATGGTGCCATATCATCTCAAATGAACAAATAGTAAAATATTTGAAACTGAAAATCATTATGTAGGCATTATCTGACAGTCAGAATTCTATTTTTAACTAGTGCAGATATGGTGATTTTGGAAGACCAACAATCATCACCCTCTCACCACCACCAGTCTCACAGTCATCGAAGAGGAAAAAGACACAATTATCTGAACTCAGCTAATTAATCATGAGCTCCAGCTGAGATAAGAATGATGTCTGATTCAACCTCTTCCTTGGAATTTACATTCTACTTGGGAAAATCACAGCTCCATTATTACACTTATTCAGTTAGGCTATTAATTTGTTAAAATGCAGTTAAAGAGTAGATAGTCTGAAAAGATACTATTGGGAGGCTAATAGGAAAAATAATATTCTGTAGCTTCTTGGGGGCAGTGCATAGCATGTTCTGATGTTCCTATGTCCTCTCAGATTTCTCCTACAGTTTAATTTCAATTTCACGTGTTCCCACACTGTCGTTTGGGACTTATTGAGCATGACAGACTTTGCTGAAGTGAATAATCCCAAAGGACATTCAAACATTTCTTTTGCTCTGGATTGCTATCAATTTAAATATAAATTGTTTTCTTTTTATAGATCTGTTATTTAACAAACAGTTTAGTGGTCACATTTTTTTCTGCGTTGTATTTTCCAGTTGATAATATACGATGGTTTAAAGAGCATATATAATTTTCAGTTTAATGCTGGTATTTTACCATCAGGATGAAATAGCATAAAATCATTGAGAGCAGGAGCAATGATTCCTGATTATATGAAATGACTACGTACAAGAAGAAAATACATTTTTCTTCTTATAGATGCCTTAAGTACAGTTGTGCCTAATCAGGATAGTGAGGACCCTAACTTTAATAAGGAACAGGGACACTTTCCGTAGCTAGAAAAGTACTTTTGGAATAAAAATAAAAATTTTAATTGTATAATTTAAGTAAGTGTGCATATGCTTTATGGATGGCAAGGAAATAAGCAAAAGATTGCTAAAAAATTCTCAATTATTTTACAGTTTAACAAAATGCATTGTAAATCTAAGGGGCTTTAAATTTAGCTTACACAAACACTTGTAACAGTTTGTTACAAGCAAAGAAATGACAAGTAGTTTTAAAATTAGAAAGTTGTAATTATATACATGCAAGATCTTTAGGTGGCCAAAGCCCTGTACTAGCTTTTCTCATAGTGGTTAGACCAAAGATAATTTCTTCTTACTGACCCTTCTTTGCTATTTACTTATTTATTTATTATTTAATCTAGAAGATGTTAAGTTTTACCCTTTCTTTAGAGAACATAGAATGTAAGCACTCCATATGATAAAAGATGATAAATTTGATAAAAAGATGATAGAAATCTTGATAAAAGTTTATAAAAGTTGATAAATTTGATAAGAGATGACAAAAGTGATCTTTCATTTGATGAATGAATTCTGCATTGGTAAGTAAACACGGAGCCATTGTGTTTTTTTTTTTTGTTGTTGTTGTTGTTGTTTGGGGTTTTTTTTAAATATTCTGATAGTGATGACCTCCAGGAATCCAATACCACTTTGTCATCTATTTCAGACTCCCAGAGTGGTGAGGAAAAGCAGGAAGCAACTTGAGTAATCCTGGACCACAATGCCTTTATTCTTGGCTTTACTCCAGTACTCTTAAAGTTGTTTTTCTGAATATATTATATCCAACTCATACATTAGCCCTATAGCAGGACTAATTTTATTGATGACTTAAAATTATTAATTTTTACATTGGTTATAGTCTTATATCATCTCCCCATTTCTCAGTAGGGTTATTGGTGTTCCCTGTGGGGTAATTATAGCCTCAGTTAGTCTCTAGAGGGAGGGAGTGTGTCTCAGAGTATTTCTAACCACCCTGTGGCTCTTACAATTTTCCTGCCCCTTCCAGAATAATCCCTGTCTTGGCAAGTCTGTTAGCAGTTCGGTTTAGTGTTGAGTTTCCTGTTACCTCTGTGTTTCTGCTTCCATGGGTTTGATTCACCACAGTACTTGTCATTTCTCTGGAGCTGGCTGTCAAGATAGCATTGGGAGCAATTCTCCTGTCACTGCTTCCTCTGCAATATCTCCTGGAGCCTGGTAAGTAAAGAAGAGCTGGCCCATCTCATGTGAGCAGCCTTCTTTCCTCATATTGATGGGTCTTGGACCTCCCCAGTATTCTCTGCTACCTCTTTCTCTCCAGATTATTCTAGCAGTTCCTAATCTTCCATCTTAACCAGAGAGAGAGAGAGAGAGAGAGAGAGAGAGAGAGAGAGAGAGAGAGAGAGAGAGAAATGGGCTTGTCAAGGGCCTTTAAAGCCACTGCAAATAAACTACAAAGATTTGTGCCACCTGGTGCCTCTGGCTTTACATGGGAATTGTGAAATCAAACCTGTGTCATTAGGGTTTGTATTAGGTTTAAATGATTATTATGTGATAAGTTACTGAAATATAGCCTAAATGAATGCTTATCTTTTCTTTGCTCTGTGTCCTGGTCTACATATAACACTGGATTTGAAACTTTTAATTGTGTTGTTTACACATTTGATACTACTAGTCTAATCCCTTTCAGGGAGAAGTGGAACTCTCCTAATATATAATGAATTTCTCAATTTTCCTGTTATTTTATAAGGTTTTCATTTTAAAGAGTTTGAAGATATATATATCTTTTTTATTTAAAATATTTTATTTATTCATTTCCAATCAGAGAAATACAGAGAGAGAGAGAGAGAGAGAGAGAGAGAGAGAGAGAGAGAGAGAGAGCACACCAGGTCCACCACCTTGTGGGTCTGGCATATGTGTGTACTGGGGAATTGAACCCGGGACCTTAGGCACTGGAGGCAAGTGCCATAACCGCTGAGCCATCTCTCCAGCCCAAAGATATATATCTTGTATACCTATTTGTATATTTATGATTATTATGTTTATTGGAGCACTTCTCATTTATGAGTTAATATCAGTTATTATCTACTATTTATGTTTTTTTCTTTTACTCATCTCAAACAAACACTATTTTGATCAATATTTATCTGGTCTTATTCCTCCACATCTATGTTAATATTTGCATCGTTGTATTGTATTTTATACTTGCCTTTGAAAATGTATTGGTATTATAGGTAATCCAACCTAAGAATATAGACTTTAATAAATTTAATTGACTTTTGTGTGCAACTCATACATTAGCCCTACAGCAAGAATAATTTTATTGATAAGACTTAAAAATTATTGATTTTTACATTGGTTATAGTCTTATATGATACAATAAAATATATTATAATTGCTAACTTGCTGAATTATTGTTCTATCATCTTATTCTATATTTTTCCTGGATACTTATTTACTGTAAATTTTTTCTTTCTGTGTGTTTATCTTTTTTATCTTATAAATCTGTAGCCCAAAACTAGGAGGGCCACCTACTCTAAAGGAAGGTTTGCCTCCTTCAGGTAAACCTTAGAAGCAACCTCAGAAACCCACTCAAGAGGAATGTCTGGAGTCCTAATTTGATAAAGTTGGCCACAGAACTTAACCATCATACCTCTTCTTCCTAGTCACATTTTCTTTCTTTGCTTATTCATTTAAGTCTTTATTTATCGATTTATTTATTTTTGGTTTTTCAAGGTTGGGTTTTGCTCTAGCACAGGCTGACCTGGAATTCACTCTATAGTCCCATGCTGGCCTTGAACTTGCAGCAGTCTCCTACCTCTGCCTTCCAAGGTGTGTGACACCATGCACAGATTTCATCTAAGTCTTTTAATGATGCTTATTTTGAGGTCATTTACTGATTGTCATACTATTTTGGATGTGAGATTTCTATATTCTCATATCTATTGGCTAAATAGTATATTTCTCTTTTAATACACACAAATATATAATATTGTACATGTATATAATCCACACATATGTATATATGCATGCATATGTATGTATCCACATACACACATAACCTCCATATATATGTTTTTTGGTTTTTTTTCTTTGTACTGGGGATTGAAGAGGTAGAGACTCAAGCTTGCTAAGCAAGCCTTCCATGGCTGAGACGTTTTCCCACCATACTTTTACTCGTTTGTGTTGGTTTTAGAGAAAAATCTCACAATATTATTCATTCATTCTGTACCACAGATAGTCCTGAAACTCACAACCCTCCTGCCTCATCCTCCCAAATACCAGGAATTACAAGCGTGTGCCAGCTGAGCCTGTGGAATTTGAATATTCTTAAGTGAAAATAGTCTTGTCAGACAGTCATGCATGACCTAAATTGTGGAGGCAGCAATTTGTCCCCTAAGTTTATCTCTGGAAAATACTTAGAAATATAACTTATTCTTAAAATCTTTTGTTTTTGTTTTTGTTTTTCTTGGTATTATTTTTCTTTAGTTGAGCAGCAATTGTTATTTTGGTTGACATGCTTTGCCCAACATAGAGATTATTTGTATCCCAAGGTGTGGCCTGCATTCTTGCTTCATCTTCATGCCATTGTGAAGATTAATTTTCGAATTTAGTTTCCATTATCAAGTAGGAGAGAGCCCCTTGCTGGTTCCCAGATATGTGGATAAACACTAGTATCTATATTTTGTCTCTTTTAGGTTTTGTTTTTATTTTTGAATATCATTATTATGAATAAGTTTAGACATTGTGTGAGAAAATCTTGTGAATGCGTCCCTGTTTCCCTCCTCTCTCTCCCCTACCCACTGGGGGTCCTTCCTAGGTGCACATACTGCATCTGTCCATAGGGTAGGGGTATGAACTGCACCAGAGGGAGCCAGTGTTTCATTATGGTGGGTGAGTTTTGAGTCTGCTTTGTTGTTGAGATCTTAAGTATCTCTGGATCTTTGCCCTGGGTTGTGTTGGGTATCATTGGTGTCTGTCTCCATTGACCTTTCATGGGTCATCAGACTTGCTGTGGTGATTGGTCTCCTGTTTGTCTCCTCACTTTCTCTTAAGTTTCATTTAGACCCTGTGTGAAGGCTAGGTGTGGTTTCTCTCCTGCCAGGATGTCAGCCATCATCCCATGTCATGTTGGTGGAACTGAGTTGTCCCCTGCTCTATCAATGCCTCCTGAAAAATACAAAGAGAATCTCCATCTGAGAGTGAGTGAGATCAATATAGGTTAAATGAGACAACATTGCTATCTTGTTTCCTAGTGGGTGTAGCCTCTCTGTAGCTCTCTGGTAGTGGGAATTTCCGCTAGGAGCCGGAGTTCTTCATCCCCATAGGATTTTGCAGTGGATCCCAGATCCAGTTAAAGGTCCCTTGTCACTAAGCAGATCCCTTAGCCAATCAGTATGCCATTGGTTACCCTCCTTGGTTTAGCGCCACTATTGCACAGATGACTTGCTGGTCTCTTCCATATGGCCATGTGTTCAGCATTCTTGTGACAACTGTCTATATTGTATATCAGTGGTCTCTGCTTTCTCCAAATATTAATGACAAATTTCCCCTGACAGTTCATGCAACACCTTCCAGTGCTACACATGCTACCATCTGGGAGCTTGTTTCCATTCTGGATCTAGCAGGATCTCTTGGTGTTGTTTGATGACACTCTGTGATTTCTTCAGCAACAGGGTCTTACCTTAGCCCCAGGTATTCAAGAAAGTACTTTGACAGAAGTCTGTCACATATTAGGGACCTCTATATTTTGTCTCTTGACCTTCTTGTATATATATAGTTTTGGCTTGTATCCTTACTTATTCATGGAAAGTTCATCCTCATTTGATATATGTTGTATGGAAATTCTGTTCACTTAATTGTATATTGGAATATCTACCCATCTATCATATGCCAAAAATGTTTTGGTCTTTCATAGCATTGTTAGCATAATTATAAATCCTTATTTCCTTACTTTTTCTTAGATGGAGACATTTAATTTTCACCATATTTATATTTAAAGTTTTTTCCTATCTGTATCTCTTTTTTATTCCTGGAGGAAAACATTTTTTTAAAAATTTTATTTAAAGTTCTACTTATCTGCAAGGATCTAAGTGACTGTTAGTGTGATTAGTTTTAGAATTTATAGAATTATAGTGACTTCCAGGTGACTAGAATGAGAGTAGAGGTATGTACACACACAATATTGGGAAGAAAGAAAGAAATTTCCAATTTACTATGATAAAATATTCATTCTTAATTGGGAGTAACATATACACTTAGGATAAGAATTAATGATATAGATCTCACCCAAGATTCCCTTAAATAGCGGACCAATCCCTGACATAACTGCCAGGTCTGAGAGGTTCTGTTCTCCTGTTCACTATTAGGACCATCTGCACCAACAATCTCAGTGTATTGGATTCTGAGAATGCCCAATAAGCTGTGGATTTTTCTGGCTTGTGCATGGAGTTCAGTGTGAATTAGGCCTTTTGCTCACTTGTGAGATATATGAAGCTATATACAGGTCACTTTTATAACCTAGTAGTTATAACTGAAGTCTTTTAGAGCATTAAATGTATCATAATAATACCTTAACTAATAATACAAATCAACATCAGACACCATCTAAACCATGATGCTGCTCTTAACAAATGTCATGCAATTATTACAACAGGGAGTATGGCATTAGTTTATACATGATCATTTCCACTTTCATGTTTTTACGTAAATATATTCTCAAATATCTAAATTGCAGGTTTCCGTAGCCTCATAAAAGTCCCCTTGCATCTGACCAGAGCATGTATATATGTCATGTTCACATCAAATGCATTTTTCAGAACTTAAAGATAAAATAGAGTTCTATACAACTGGAGAATTCCCAAGCACACCACTGAACCCTCTGTCTTGGCAGCAGATCTGTTCTCCTGTAGATACATCAAGGTGCTTCTCAGGAGACTCAGGTCTCCTGGGGCCCATGAAAAGTCTTCGAGAATCATGGCTCGTACGCCTGGAGAAATAACTCACATAAAAGAAAATCCAGGAAAGCGTCTATGTTAGCTGAAGGAATTCCACGCCCAGAACAGTTGTGTTTACCACGATCTCAGCTCTCTCATTGCAGCACATAGTCTGCTTCTGCAGCATCTGTGTGGTGTTTCAGGTAATTTACTCCTACCAATTACTTAATAAAGATCATGTTCAAGTTGTTATCGCTATTTCTCTCCAGAAGAGTAATCCAAAACTCAGACAGATTAGCATAAACACAGACTGAGAGAGCCAAACTAGATTCTTCATTCTTACTTCAGTGTCATGTTCATTATATCAGAAAAGATCTGTAATAACAAACTTGATAGAGTGGAACATTAATCCTTTCAATTAAATATAAAATGTCCAGCAATATAAAAATCAGAGCATTTTTCTTCATAGAGCAAGACTGTAGCATGTATCTAAAGAAATTTTGAGCAACAAAATTAAAGTTGAAATTCATACTCATGAGCACTTTATTCATGTGAAAGGAAAAATCAGAACTTCAGAATTAATTCTTAACCAGAAACATTTCACAAACCAATTTATTTTCTCTAAGATTTTTCCAGTTTTGTAATACTATTAAAATGAAAATTCTTTCGCATTCTACATAGCGTTTGTGTTCTTCCACAGGACCTCATTCGATCTCTAAAATGACTACAAATTAGGAAAATTTCTATATATAGGGAGAGTAGCTTGCCCTGGAAAGATTAAGTAACTGACTCCTAGATACCACCATGGGCACAGAATGGTACTTTCTGGAATTCTGAGACTAGCACCTTGGCACATTTGTTCCAGGAAATTTGGCCTATGTTGGAGAAAACAGTAAAGACAAAATATACCAATTGAACAAGGGAAGCAGTTCCAGAAAATTTCACAGTAAAATTAACTTAACCAATTTCCTTGATTAGCTTTCTTCAAACCAAGGGCTTCCGAAATGTCCGTTGTCTGGTTCAATCACACATGATTGGGGCCTTGAGGGAAGGGGCGTTCTACAACTGTGCATCTCTAGGACCTTGTTTTATCTGGAAAATCCACTCACAAATATATTTTTGGTGAATAAATCAATAAATTAGCTATATTTCTTCTGTTTTAAAATTTTTAACTAATGAAAATTTTCAGTTAGAAACATTAAGCAAATGGCCCAAATTGTCAAGATCGCTAACTATCTGCCTAGAGGAAGCATCTTAATTATACCCTATAATTCTTAATCTTCATGTTTTTAAATAACCTAAAGTTTTCTATAAAGTGGTTTTAGTGAGACTTAGATTTATTTATTTATTATATGGCTGCTAGCTATTCAAATGTCCCCAAATATCTGCATTCACCTGAAACCGCATTAAGAGAAGTTAATATGTCTATTATTGTACATGAACATATAAGTGAAAATGAATGATGGTCAGGCAGAGCAGGAGAAAGAAGGAACACACGACCACATCTTTCATAGTTACGTTCATCCTTGTGGTTGTATAAGACGTCAGCCCCTCTTCCACCTGAATTCACTGAGTGACTTTTCAACTTCAAATGTCACCGGTACAGGCAGTGTGAAGGTCTAGACATAATCGGTTTGCTTAAGGACAGCTCTGTAGGCTGGACGTGAAAGGGAAAGTAATGTGATCTGCAGCTGATCCCATTTGGATTTAAATTAAGATACACTATGTGTTAGAAGTCAATCTCGGAGCTTAAAGGACAAATACGTCTGTGGTTTGCTTCACAGGGCTTTCTTTCTCATGCATCACTGCCAGCCCAGCTAGGGCTATGTGAACGGTGTGACAGTGATGGTGATTTACCAACACTAGGCTAGGCTAGGTGCTGAACAGTTGCTTTTGTCTGGGGCAGTATTTTCTGAGAACGACAGTCATACTGAAATGTGTGGCACAAACTTTCTGAATCTTTAAACCGCAATTTGTTTAAGCTACCCAAAGAAATTCTTCGCAGTTCTTTGAAGGATCTGGGATATGTTTGCAACTCTGAAATGACCTAGCTGGGACAGTCAGTGCTGAGCAAAGGCAGCTTTAGCAGGCCGGTAACAATCAGTGTTCACCCGTCAACACATGTGAGTTACATTGGCAAGAAGAGTGTAGTTATGCACAGGTCCTACATGGTTTTATGAAATCCGTATGCAGTCTTTAAAGAACATCCTCATGTGATTTTGCTGAAAGCCAGGGTAATCTCCGTCAAATAAGCCCCTTTGTCGGTTTGCCAAGGAATCCCAAAGACTTAAAGAGAAGTCTTGAAGAGCCCTGGTGCTACTGCTGACGTCATTGCTGACTGCTCTATGTACCGTGCCTAGGAACAATAATTGAATGTGAAATCTGTTTTATAAGCTTTTCATAGAATCACATCTCCTAGGTTAAAGTTAAAGAGAAAGATCTAAGGCTCTGGGAGAAGCATTGACACCAGACACAATTTGATGAGGAAGGAGAGAAGACTAAACCAGAAACAAAGAAAAGAAAAAGCAACTCCACCTTACTTCATATACCATAAAGAAGGGAAGTGAAGCTACCTCATTCTGAAAAAGGTCTTCCAGTACATCTAAGAGTAATCAAGATGATTTCGAACATTATTTATGAAAAAAGTTATCAAAGTGTTGAGTTATTAATTGTAATTATGTCAGTTATCTCAAGGGGATGACAGCCAGACATCAATTAATAAACTATAATAAAATGTCACACATAAGACTTTTCTACTATCTACTGTGATTTATGTTTTTTCAGGAGTAGATGCTGGAATATAAATATTTTGTGGCCCTTTGGGGAAAAAGTCAAAACTAGATCTGCATGGTTATAGAGAACTAGCTATTCATCCATCATTCTGTCTGACTGACCACTTTCCTCCTTCCTCATATGCTAATCCGCTTGCGAACCACCCTTTTCCCTCAGATGCTGGGAAGATAGGTCATATGTAGCTGTAGTTTAGTATTTCCACATGTTCCCAAAGTCTTGGGTTTCCTTTTCTGAAGGACATAGTGACAGACTGGCAGGCACACCCTTTCCACAGCATTGGAAAGCAATGGAGAGCAGTGGTTGCCGAGTGAAACTGAAGTTTTCTTGTGTTTGGGGAAATGGGAAAAAATGTCAGGAGAAAAAATAACAACATAGTGAACTTTAAATAAAATAAATTATTGAATCATTGATTTTTTATTTCTAAATGGCCCTTTATATAATTAAAATGTGCCAATAATGCTTTGTCTTGACCTTAACAAAATAAAGAATTCACAATGAATTGGCTTGTTTTTGTATCATTTCTAGGTCAGTATGCTCTCATGTCATTTCTCCCTCTTTCATTTTCTCCTTCTCCTTCTCCTCTTCCTCCTCTTCCTCCTCCTTCTTCTTTTGGCACTGACCACGTTAGACATATTGATTTTCTAACTCATTGATTTGTAATGGCTCAGTTTGAAGACCACTGCCAGACACTAAGGATGGCATTACAACATAAAAGTCAAGATAATTAGTTTTCATAAATCAATATAAAATTAGAAATGTCTTTACCACATGATCATATATGAGTGTATAAATCTCACTTGTCTCATTTTTGGTCTTCCCTTGATCTGATTGACTTTATCTCAGCATTCCTTGAATGTTATTCAGATATAAATCTCAACTAGAAAAAAAAAAGAAAAGTTAAAAAGGAAAGTTATTTTTTAAAGGAAATACTGAGGATTATTGCATTGTAACTCATTCAAATATTGGCTTGACATTACGGATAATGATAGTTGAACAGAAGTTCTTAAAATCACTGAGAAATGAGTTAGATTATTTCAAATTCCTGTCAGAAATTCTTTGTAATGTTTTGGATTTATTTTCAAGCAAAAAAAGGTAGATGTTTTTTAAAGCAATGAAATGTATTTGATATAAACAATGGATGTAAGTATACTGACACACTCAGGCATATACAATGACTGTAGCAAGGACACTAAGCTTTGGAATTCAAACAGAAGTAATTCAGTTCTTGGCTTCAACTTCTTAATCTGCTGAAGAACTGCTTAAATTTTTCTTAATATTTTCCTCTGAGAATGGAATCATAGTCACAATCGGTTCACAAACCATCGTCACAGACAAATTAGCTAAAGTAAGCAAAAGTTAAAGGGTTTTTAAGTTGTTCATCACTAATAGAAGTTTCAGGGAATGCTTTGTATAACTTTATTTCTTACATGGACAGAAACTTAGCATTACTGAGCAGTTCAATTGATTTTCACGCATGAGTCTAATCTCATAATTCACTTAAGACAAGAAAATGATACAGGCAAGATTAATACCATTCATTAGATTAATAGG
The DNA here is from genome assembly GCA_004024765.1 of Zapus hudsonius. Classification (NCBI taxonomy): domain Eukaryota; kingdom Metazoa; phylum Chordata; class Mammalia; order Rodentia; family Dipodidae; genus Zapus; species Zapus hudsonius. The sequence continues at coordinate 8,574 of PVHP010024681.1, read as the reverse complement.
ATATCAAATTCTGTACTGATTTCTTAAAATTTGAACCTTACAACCAAGCTATCTCTAGGAAGTCAATCTTGCCTATGAAGGACTTCAAATATAAGCTTCTCTTGACCATTTTAAATTAATGAAATCTATCTGTGGACTGTATTTTAAGCTAAATAAAGGCACAAAAAAAACTATAGTCTGTCAATCAGCTCCAGTGTACTACCTATTTATCAATGACCTGAGGGCTAAATATGCTTCTTCCATTTTCAAATGCTTAGAGGGAAAAAAATTAAAGAATAAAATACATTTTGTGATGTTAAAGTAAAGTAATGTTAATGATGTTTGATTTGAAGACATTGCATCTGTCCTGAATGTAGGTGTCATCTATGGCTACTTATAAACTTCAATAACAGAATTTAGCTATTGGGATAGAAAACCAATTGGTACACAAAGCCTAAAAATATTGAGATTGTCTGATTTTTATTATATAAATATGAAGTGTCTCCCATAGGCTTATATGTCGGTGTCTTGGTTGCCAGCTGCTTTCTGAGAAATGATTGAAACCCGAGGGCTCTGTCCACTGATCCCTCTCCTCTGCCTTCTGGACATCACGAGTAAGCAACCTCTCCCACCTCTTCCCAGGACCAAAGCAAGGGATCTATGAGATCTGGGACTAAACTCTATGCTACAATAAGCCAAAAGAAATCTTTTGAAAAATCTTTTGAAAAAGGAGAAATCTTTCTCCTTTTTAAATTGTTTCTCTTAGGTACTTATCACAGTAATAATAAGCTTACCAAGACACTGATTGTTTATAGATTTCTAGCCCTTGAATACTTAGCAAAAAAAAAAAAAACCAGAATGTGAGGGATTCTTATTAGTACAACAATCCAATAGAGTTTTTTTAATAAAGTAAATATGATTTTAACCAAAAGTATAGTTTTTATTTAATATAGAGTATGCAGTATTCAATTTAAACCACATAATCCCAGTTTATTATGTTAAGAATATAGCTACAAAAGTTCTCTTCCTTAGAGCATACTGTTTGTGAAAATACTGTATTTAATACCATCAATATGAAAAATATAACTATTAATACAACAGCTTATCATATACACATAGGCAATGAAATTAGATATTACTATAACTGCATAACATATCAAGAATTCAAGCAGTATTTTCTATAGCTCTTCACCCATCATCACAAGTAAATATTTGGCATTTTCTAAAGTGAAAATTTAATTTTGATCCAAAGCAGCATTGTATTAAGGACCCACCACCCTAAGAACCCCAAAATTCATTTAAACATTAGTACTGGAAGGAATAGGAAGACTTATATATGTAACAGTGCTGATTAAGTAGAGATGAGCAGATAATGAATTCTTACTATTATATAAAGGTATGTACTTATGAAAATCGATCAAGTCACCAACCAGACTCAGAAAGTTCAATGGACTCATGAATCAATAGAAAACTTTCAGTATGCATATATCACATTTCACAATTTTATCAAGCAAAAAAAAATTAATCTCACGAGATCTTTAGGTCTTAAAATGAACATGATGATATTATCTTTATCAGTTGAAAGAAATAAAGAATTCTCTACATTATAACACCGACTATTGACCTTTAAAGTCTCCATCAGTCTTCCCTGGACTGTAACTCCATATCCTCCACTCCAATTACAAAAAAACATCCAATCAGACAAGAAAAAAAAATGATAAAAGTCCTATGCACATTTGGCAGCAAGTTTGGTGTGTGTGCACATATGCTTATGTGTATGTTTGTACTCAGTGCACCTGTGTGTGCAGGTGTGCCTGCTCTTGTGTACACGTGAATGCCAGAGGACAGCCTCAGCCACCATTCCTTTGAGGCATTGTCTACACTTTTCAAACAGCAGCTCTCATTGGTCTGGAGCTCACCAGTTAGGCTAGCCAGCAGAACTAGGGACCTGCTTACCTTTATGTTTCCAGTGCTGGAATCACAATTGTGCACCATCAGACCCAGCATTTTTATGTGTCATCTGTTTCTCAAAGTCTGGTCTTCAGGCTGTCAAGCAAACACTTTATCTACTGAATCAAGTCTCCAACTTTTAACTTTTTAAGATGTAAATTAATAAAATTATATGTGTAGATTTTTCAGAAATAAACCAGCGTAGCTCTGATGAGAGAGGGTTATAAGTACAGTTTACTTACAGATTTACAGAAACCAAAATATTTTCAAATCATTAATCTAAGTTACCCTAGTTTAGCACTGAAGTCTAATAAATTGCACTCACTCAAAGAATTTTGAAAAAAGTCTGATAAATCCTATTTTAAAAAAAAGTTTGAGTGCTCACTTCAGCAGCACATACAGTAGAAATGATACAGAAAAGATCAGCACGGCCCCTGTACAAGGAAGACACACAACAAATTCATGAAGTGTTCCAGATTTATTTCACAGTGGCAGGAGGCCCTGGCAACCCATACTTATGCTCTGTCTGCCTTTTCTGTCTGTCTGTCTCTCTCAATTAAAATAAAAATATATAAAAATGTTTGTTGTTTCTAACATCCACATGTGGTCTCTAAATATGGAAATGGGGAGGGCAGCAGGGATCTTTGAGGAAGTGCCTGATCTCACTTCTGGGATTGAAAACATATAGATGAGCTTTGGTCACCTTTGGAGGATGCTAGGAGACAAATTTCTAGTAAATTTGTAAAGTAAAAGAAAATAATGAAAGATTTTTCTCATCTTTCCTATGTTGGAAAAATAAAGAATAGGTTATAGTGTGCATTTGAAATTTGAAAAGCTATTTTTTTCAATTTTATTAATTATGGTATAATTTCTACTCATGTTCTTAGTGTAACAATGCCCAACTAAATTTAAAAAAAAATTTCCAAAGGAATTTAGAGTTTTGTGCTCTGACTGGTTTTATAAAGATTAATGATCCTGTCATCTAATTAAAAACCTCTTGGAATCTATAGCTCAGATCGATCCTTTATAGATGGTAAAAGTGAAGAACTTTTCATAAAATTGTCTTTCTTTTCAGTGGTTAATCCCTAAGACCTGAAAAAATCCCTTTGAGCTGATAACATTTCTCTTTTTTTGTGCTGCCAGTAGAAAAGAAGCTAAATAAAATACCCCATCCTCCAGTCCTCTTCAGGGATATAAATGAGGCCAAAGTTGTCTTGGTCTCACTCCTTAAGCTTCCTAAAATCCCTATATCCATTTCCTTATCTAAGGGGACTGAATGGCCCCTCTAGGTTATATTTTATATGTCTTGTCCTTGTGTGTTTAACACTATCTGAGCAACAGAAAAACAATCCCCATTCCCCATGGAAAGACAACAGTGAGGAGCACTTGCTCGCTTCCCACGTGGAGGCTAGGGCTCAGAACAGGGTTGTTTTCTCTGGCTGCCATCACTGGGCCTTTTGAGCCAGTAAAGGATTATTCTAGCCAGAGGACAACAGTGTTAGGGATTTGAGTAAAACAAAGTAGATATAAAATAAACCCATCCCCCATCATTCTCATTCCCTGTACCTATCACTCCAGACCATTGAGATAAACAGTCTCAGTTACTTCTAAGTAGGTGACTGACTTTAATGTTAATTCTTTGATTTAGTAATTGGGAATGACTACTTCTCTGAGGCTCAATTTCTTTGCTGTACACATGTAATAAATGTAATGAGACTTACCAAACTGACAGGAAGTGAGACACTAACAATAAAGTGGCATGTACCATAAATAAATAGTATAAGCCGGCAATAGAGTTGGCATGAACATCTCGCTAGAGATTTAAAAAGTCGTAGCTCATCAATTGCATAACACCTGTGTGTCATGCATTGCATTGAGCCTTTTATGCCTTTATATTACTGCACTGAATTTTTACCAAGACCACGAAGTAGGTCAACAAGCTGTGACACCAGAACAGCCAAGCCATCTGCCCTATGTGCGCATCAAAGGAGTGGTCAAGGTTGTATGTAAAGCTGAGTCGACCTGATTCCATGGTCCCTCGACATCTTTATTCTTCACTATTAAATACCCAAAGGAGAAGGGGAGAGAGATTTAAATTACACAATGATATGCAAAAACAATATAAATAATAGATATGCTGAGAATGGATGGTACCCCGAGCATTTGAAAAGAGTTTATGTAAATAAACCTGCCTTTGTGAGGAGCTATAGCTTAATTTAACTAAACAAATAATTTTAATATAAAGGCAGTTAAGTTGAGCTAAATCTATTGTCTGTGATTCCTTAATAATCTCTTTTACTTGATTAAGATCTACAGAAGGGATTATGTTCTCCTCTTCTCTGCAGGGGATATTTCAAGTGCTCTAACATTGTTAAAACCTGAAAGCCTTTTGGACACAGACACAGTTAAATCCTCTTACAAGCAACCTGAAATGACAGAAATGACTTCTAGAGTTCTTCCCAAACTCTCGGCATCACGGGAGCCTTACAATGAATGTCCAAGCTCCAGTCACCAATGTGCTCTGCAGATGACTGCGCTTCCAGCCTGCTTATGCTCTACCTCCTCCTTCTTGGATAGGTCACCCCCACCCTTTTTTCTCTATTTCTCACTCTCTGCTGATGATGGAAGCCATTCCCATTTATGAAGACTTCAATCATTCAAGTCCATGGCAATCCCAGGGCCTCACACATGCTAGGCAAGTGCTCTTCCACTGAGCCAAAACCCCAGCCCTTCCTTCCTTCTCATATATATATATATATATAAAATCTTAGCCAAGTCCTCAAATTATTTCTGAAACACATAATAGTTTTTTATTTATTTTGCTTAGCACCTCTGTTTCTCTTCCTTACGATACAGGGGTTTTCACACAAGGCTGATCCCTGTGCACACTCCCTCCCTCTTATTAACATCATGAATGTCAAGCAAGGCCTCTGAGAAAGCAGAGGACTATGATGTCACCCTGCTAGTGACCCTGAGGTTCCTCTCACTGGCCTGAAAAGTGAGAAATGTTAATTTCTTTGATCCTTTTCCTCTATCTGCCATGATACTGTTCTCCAAGGTAGGAGGAGAGGAACCTTTGCTTCCTTCAAAGGGCAGATTTGATCCATCCCAAGTCCTCACCTACATACAGAACCCTGGCTTTAGCTGTGCTACTTGCCCAGGCATTGTGAGGAAATGTTCCTGTCCTGCATGCTCTGCTGTGATCAGATGATCCCAGGTGACAGCTGTAAAACAATGAAATGGGTTCTCTCCAGGAGGATTATGAGAAACAAGTACGTTTTTCCAGGTCCAACCAGTGTCCCATTTATGAAGACTTTAATCATTCAAGTCCATAGCAATCCCATGACATTTACTGCTTAGACTATCCATAGAAAACTCAAAAATATTTTTAGAATTTGTTATTTAAATACTTTGTTGTTCCCTTTCTCTCTCTCTCTCTCTCTCTCTCTCTCTCTCTCTCTTAGACATTTAGTAAAAAGTGAATAAAGCAAGAGTTCTCACTGCCTACTATGCCATAATTCTCTAAGCTTCATATTTCCCAAAGGCCCATGTGTGGAAGGCTTGGTATCCAGAGTGGAATTATTGGAAGGCACTATGGGCTCTGGTAGGTTAATAATAAGGAATATGTCATTGTGTATGTGACCTGGAAGGGGCTTGACAGACCACAGTCTTCTCTTTTGCTTCCTTGCCATGGGGTGGACATGGCTTCCTGAGCCTGTGTTAGTGCGCAGTACCACAGGCACCTCTGCCAAAAGGACCAAAACCTAAAAGTCCTGCTCAATCTTGGACAAAACCTACAAAACTGCCAAAATAAAACTTTTTGTGTGGTTAATTAGCTCAAGAATTTCATTGAAGTGATGGAATGATGATTAATACAGTAAATTTGGCAACAAACACAAAGATCAACAAAATATCATAAAATCCATAAGATCTGATGTCTATAAAAAGAGGCTAGCCATACAGACAAAGCTGCCTTTATCTGAAGTAACAACAGCAAACCAGAGAATAGGTGCATTTTTGTTCTTTTTGACATGGTGCAGCATTATTTAACTGGAGATACCGGGGAGTGATCTTGAAGGGACAGAGTCACTTCTGGGAGCTGAAGAACTGAACACATGGGAGAACACCACCTGCTCCTTGCACACACCCAACGTGGACTACCTGAGGAGGCACTATTTAAATTGATGTGTTATAATTGAGCAACTGAGCCCATCAAGTAACAACAGAAGCATGATCCTGAATCTCTATCTGAAACAAACAGCTTTGGTTTCACAGTGTTTCTACTGTTACCATTAAACTTGAATAATAGAGCTCCAGAAACACATGACATAAGGCAGCCTGTCCTATTACAAATTAATATAATCCAAAGCAAGATTCCGTGTAAAAATGTTCCCTGTAACCATGTGTTCAAACATGAAGGTGGAGTGTATGCTTGAGTTTCAGGTGAGAAATGGCCATAGGAGCGTAGCTCAGGTGAGAGAGTCCTTTCAGGGCATCCAAAAAGTCCTGGGTTCTCCATATGATTTGGATTGATGTTATTGCATGATGTCACAAAACAAAAAGAGGCTGTGTGGACCATGAAGATACATACAGCAAGACCACAGCACCTCAGAACCCCTGGCCTACAGTCTCAGATCTTCCTAATGGCAGATAATGAGGTTGAGCTGAGGGCCGGATTCAGATCCTGAATCCAACAGTGTTCCTTCCCACCCCACCCCCACTGGCCCCATGACCCATGCTCTGCTCATCCACGCACCCCCTCATGGGTCAAAGTGGTCTTTGGAGATATAGGCTCTGGGCCTTTTTGACTTTCCATTTCCACTCACTAAACAACACTCATGGGTGTCCTGATCATATGAAATTGCAGTGTTCACAGAAAGCCATTGTGGAATGGCATATCTCCTCAAAATGCTCAGCATGGGTTTTTTAATTTGTTGTTTATTTGTTTGTTTAACATATGGTCCCTCAACCCCACTCCTATGCCTAACAGAACAGAAATAGGTAGTGAAATATTGACAGGCAGGTATTTACAATAAGGCATGGAGAGCTGGCTAAGTGGGCAAAGTACTTACAGGCATCAGGACCTGACCTTGGATTCCAGGCACCCATGTAGAAGCTGATGTAGTCTAGAAATACCAGCACTGGAGACTCAGAGACAGTGTTTTCTGGATAGCTATTCTAACCAAATTGGTGAGCACTGCCAGACAAACACGGGCATTCGTGTGCGTTTATTGCTACTCTATTCACAATAGCAAGGACATGGATCCAGCCTAGTTGTTCACCCACTGACAAATGGAAATGAAAATGTGGCATATATACACAGTGGAATTTTATTCAGCTCTACAGAAAAAAAAACTAGGGAATTTTCAGGAAAAAAGAATGGATAGAACTGGAAATTACTGTGAGAGAAGCTAGACTCAGAAAGAAAAGTCTGCATGTTCCCTGTCATATATCAATTCTACCTTCTAATATTTATATTTGTACTTATGAGGGAAAAGCCCAGTAAACTAGGAAGGAAAAAAGTAGGTTTTAACAGTGATACATCATATGTGATGTATCACTTTGGGACAGAAGGGTAAAGTGATGGTGGTGGGAGATGAGCGGGAAAGAAGAATCAAACAAAACAGAGTATGCATGAAAATAAAGAATAATAAATAAAACATGTTAATATTTATGTAAATGAAAAAATAAAATAATTAAATTTAAAAATTAAAAAATACTTCTTTTTAGGCTATGTGAATTTTACCTTAAATTATTTTCAAAAGGTATTTAATTTTTTTACATATTTTTATTTAGATTGATATAACTTTATGGCACATTAAACATAAATTCAGTAGGATTTAAAATAACTTGAAAGTGAACTAAATAGCATTCTAGGAATTTATTACCAGTAATAGGAACTCATAAGGGCTTTTTGTTCTCACAAAAATCTTGAATAGTAGCAATATTTTAAAATAAAACCACACCATTGTCTAGGAGTAGTGGAATACTTGTATAGCCTACGAAAAGCCCTGGATTCTACCCCTGTGAGAGAGATGAGGGGAAAGAGGGAGAAATGTGTCCCTGACTATGTTTTATTCAGAGACAAGATAATTGAATTTAATGCCAATCATAGCAAAAGAGGTACTTTATAAAGCCAAATCAGTTCAAAAATAGCACATGCTACAAAGTACACTAACTACATTGATCCAGTTATAATTCCTACTTCTATAACCCTGATATTATTCTCTTGTACAAAATTACACACTGTTCCAAATGACACTCTAGTGTCTGTATGGATACTTCTCATAAATCTTTAACCTGGACCCGTTAGTCGTATCTAATGTAACGTATATATGATAATGTAATTCAGATAACTGTTATTTATTTTTTTCTAGAAAATTTCAGTCTCTCCATTTCTTCAGTAAATCAGTTGTTCTTATAAACAATGTAGAAGATTTTGCCTTTAAAAATTTTAAACATGTGATTCAAAACCTATTGAGGCTGTATTGGTGAGACTTTGAATAAGTTAAAACTACCTTTTCAAAGTGAAATTTTTAAGAGTCTGTAACTCCAGCAGGTTTTATTCATAGAAATTATAAAATCACAACACAGTCACAGAATGCCAGGAAAATATATAAATCAAGATTTCAAAACACCTTCTCT
>PVHP010024680.1:0-26210 GCA_004024765.1 Zapus hudsonius | reverse complement strand
TAAAGCAGCCTTATTACTCACCCACCACGACTCAGGGAACTGAGCGGAAGAGGGGGCGGAAAGATTGTGAGAGCCGTGGTGGGGGAGACGGTCCAGAGGCATAGCACCCATCAGTAACAACACACTTGGGTAAGGAAGACCGAGATGAGTACTAAGATATACAGGATCCCTTGCCACAAGGACTAATACAGACAGCCCATGAAGGAGGATATACAACTCATCAGGGATGGGGAGGAGGGGAATTGGGGAAGTCGGGATAACAACGCATGGTTTGCCCACTAAATAATGTAACTCATTATGGACAATAAATATTTAAAAAAAAGAAAGAAAAAGAAGCAAACATAAAAAAAAAGTAAGGTGATCAGGTACTAGAGCAGAAGAGGTGGTGGAAAGAATGTAAGAGCCAAATGATGGGGAGGAGTGACTTGGAATGCTCTCTTCCAGACATAAAGTGTTCATTTTATTCAGGAGTTCACAACAGCTGTTGTTATCTGCACAAGACCTGAATTATATTGAGATGGAATCTGTCAAAACAAGATGGAATAGTAGATAAAAAAGTGGGAGTTCAGTGGAGGGAGGTGAGGATGGTGACACAAAAAAGGGTAGCTGAAGGAGGGGTGTATAATTTTTTTCAATAAAGATTTTTACTTAAAAATAAAATTATAAAACAAAAAAATACATTTTTAATTAATTAAAAATTTCCTCAGTTACAGTTTCATTGTACATATTTTAACCATTGAACTGACATCCAGTACTAAAATACATGCCTAACTAAATATGGGTTTATGGGCTCAATCCCAAGCTCTGCACAAAAAAAAAAATGGGAATTTTAATTTTTAAATGGGAATTTAACTTCATTGTACCTCTACTCCATTGCCATCACTGAGGCAGGGACTTGTCTGATAAATGCAAGTACAAAACAGTAACACAAGACTCAGGGAAATCCCATTCATGTGTTACTTGCTCAAAGATACACTTCACATAAACCACAGACCTCATATTCTAATTAAATTGTGTGTAGCTACAAACTCAGCTTTTACTTTTTATTTCATTGTGTTATTTCAATTCAATATGTGGTGTTAAGTTAATGTTATTTAAGCAAAAAAATAAAAAAATGTGTTTTAGTTTAGTCATCAATGTGGAAGCAAGTTTGGCTCTCGTCTTATTTAAAGACAATAAAATAACCACATTAGATTCTCTTTTCTTTTCTTTTTTTAATATATATTTATTCTCTTTTGACTTGGAACAATCATCAAAGTCACTGGAATTATCTAAAGAGTAAAAGGATGCTGGGATTCTGTAAGGAGACAAAATTTATTGCCCTAAAAATAAGCATCCTTCCCTTCCCTCATCCCAGTGATGGCCTCCCATAGGTTTAACCAAATGAGTAAGTGAAAGTCCCTCAGGCACCAGAAACTCATCTTCTCCAAAGCTAACTTTCCTAAACTTCCCTTCTCCAAAAATAGAATGATGAGCTGCCACAAATCAGTAAACAGGATCTTCCTCCACTCTTTGTCCTACACAAGAACTCTAGAACTTATCCTGGCTTGATGCCGATTCTGAGTTCAAAGTGTTCCTATGCTGGATACCTTCTTGTCTCCGTCTTCCTCAGTGTCATAAGAAGCTGGCTCCATATGGAGGGTAACACTAAGTTTACATGAAGAGCTTCAGACGGGTGTCAAAAGAACAAAAGAGATGGAAAGCTGGGTAGTCACACCCATGGCCTCATCTCCTCTAGGACCTTGTGGCCAGGATGACATCACAGAGCCTATCAGTCAGGTTCTGTTCATTTTCTCATTGTATCTGTCTCCTTCACTCCTCACACTTCTGTCTTCAGCCTGGTCAAGTTATTTTCCTAAAGTTCACCTCAAAAGAACATTTTAATAAATTCATTTCTTATAGTTTGATTAAGTATGAACTAAGCTTGTTTGTGCTGCATATTTCAAGAATCTCTCCTCTTTTCTATAATCCCAATACCTTTATATTAGAAGTACTTCTCTGGATTTCAGCACTGGCTGTTTGACCAATCTTAAATCCATTCTCCATATTCTAACTAGTAACATTCTGCAAAAAGCAAATCTATCAGCTGCCAACGCATGGTCCTGCTTAAAACTGTCAATGATTATGTAGCTCCCCACTGTACCACAGGCCAAAATCCTCAAGGTGTCCCATAAATTCTGTCTATCATCTGAACCATGTTCACTCAGCAGGTTCATTGCTTGACATTTCTCCTCCCTTTACCCTTAAAATCTGTTTTAGTCACATTTGTTTAGCAAGTCGTCATCATGCTTGGTTCTACCAATGACAGATCCTTCTTGCACAATTCACTGCCTCTTTCCACATCATTTCCTGCTCAATCTTCATCATCAGATTCCAACTCCCACCTCAGGCTGACAGATTTTGGTTTCACAGACTTTGAAAAGTCCTTTCTGAGATTTCCTCCCACTGTTTTCTTTTAGTTCTTTTCCTTTATTTATTTGCAAGCAGAGAGAGATAGAAGAGAAACAGAGAATGGGCATGCCAGGCCCTCCAGCTGCTGCAAATGGACTCCAGATACATGAGCCACTTTGTGATTCTGGCTTTACATGGATACTAGGGAATAAAACTCGGGTCATTATGCTTTGCAGGCAAGCACCTTAACTGCTGAGCCATCTCTCCAGCCTCCTCCCATTCTTCATTGTTATTTTTTTCTGTAGTTTCAGATAGACATCTTCATCATAATACTGATCACATTGCGTGCCTGCTCTAGACAACAGCTTTTCTAAAAACTGTTATATCCAATAAGTTTGTTGAGTGAATTAAATTAGATCCCTGAATATTCCTCCAGCAAAACACAAGGACTGAAAAGTGTATTTTTTTCCTATGTTCTTTTTATCAAGGTGTCTTTGGTACAGAAGTGTTGTGGTATGCATGTTTATTGGAAATATGAGGTGTTTGATTGATATGCATATTTCTATTTCAGGCAGTCACATTATGCCATGTTTTGGTAATAGCTACATAAATCCTCCCCACTGAGAGAGCAGTTCCGATAATCGCATTTGACGATTTCTTTTTATAGACTTTATATTTTGTGTGCTGTGTTTTTTTATTGTCAGAAATCAAATTACGAAAGAGAATTCTTATGAAATGGGGATCTATACCTGAAAACTATAAATCCAAAGGTAGAAACTTATCCATCCCAGTGAAACACTAGGAAAATTATCACCAGTGATTTCAAACTGCTGAGAAAAATGATGTTTTCTATTCACCAGCAAAACTGAGATATAAAATTAGAACAAAGATGATATGGAAAGGAACTCGTACAGAAATCAGGATCTTGAATTTTGTTTATATAACAGCTGAAACACTGTCAGAAAATTCACCATCATCTATTATGACTATCAGTGTGACAAATTTTTCATATCTCAGGGTTTTTTTGTTTTGTATTGTTTTTCTTTTTCCTTTTTTTTCTTTTCCGAGGTTGGGGTCTCACTCTAGCCCAGTTTTTGTGTGTGTTGGGAGACACTGTACCTTACAAGAAGTACACTTTATGATCTAGTTTTTCTTTGTCTATAATAAAATACTACTTGTAATAGAATCTCTGGCATATTCACATTACCCTTCTCCCACAGAAGCCCAAAACTTCCTATTTTGTGTATTTTCCCCATTTGTCAGTTATCGTGTGTGCCCAACAGACTTCCAAAGCTTAAAACCACTAGGACTTCTATCAGAACTATCTAGATTTGTAAAATAGGCTGGGCTCGACTGGAGAATTCTTTTGCCAAACTACATTGTGTTATCTGTGGTCAACTGTGACTCTCATCCCAAACAGATGAGATGACTGGAACCTCTCTCCAAGTAGTGATAACTCTCTACTATCCCAGCAGCTCTTCTTCACACAAAACCACTAAGTTCCCTGAGCTAAAGAGACAGCAAGCCCAGAGTGTTTTTCAAGCCACAACTCAGATATGTATTATTTTCCCATTAGCCAAAACAAGGCATGTAGCCAAATCCAGAGTCAGCATTATAGGGCACAAATGAAATTGTGGATATGGAATTCAGGAACAAATAAGAAGGTCATTACTGTGATGATTCACCAGACCATTTCTGACCTTCATAGCAAGCTCAATTATTTAACACTCCTGGCTAAGTCTCTATTTCTCTGCTACTCATTCATCATCCCCTGAAGAGTAGGAGTGATTCTTTTCAACTAGGAAAATTTGGGGAGAATAAAGCAAAATCCCTCAGCTACTTCGTTTTGTTTCCCATTTGGAGTAGGTGCACCTACAAAGCACATTCCACCTGTGGCTGCAGAGCTGCCCATTTCCATTGAATTTAAGAATTTTCTTCAACAGATAAAAGCCACATTCTCTAAAACCTAGTGTCTAGGTTTGAATATGAAATGTGTCTTCACAGGCTCATGTGTTGAATGCTATATCCATAGCTGGAGACACTATTTTTGGAAGGGTCTCAAACTTTAGAAGGTGACGTAGTTTGAGAGGCTAAGTCACTGGGGGGTCATGCCTTGAAAGGCTATAAAGTTATAGCCTTCCCCACTCTGTACTTCCTAACTGCCATGGACTGAAACCTCTGAAACCAGGAACTAAAATAAATCCTTCAACCTTTTAATTTATTTTCCTTGGTATTTTTGTCACAGCAGTGCAAAAGTCTGGCTGACACACCTTTGCAGGACTGTTTGCATATTCTGCTGCTTAACCAATTCAGAAGCCAGTCAAAGAAGACTCTATACCTCCATCCTAATTTTCTCCAAGCACATAAACACAGTGGCATTTTAATGAGAAACCATAGATATTACACAGAAATGGGAGATCTCTAACATTTAAAACAAGAAAATTAGTAGAATTACTTGGAATAACAATAAAATAGTCACACTAGAATCTTTGTTTGAATATTGTGGACTCGATGAGGCAAAGTTTTTGAGAAAAAACTTCAGGTTTAAGAATAGAGAGACTAGAGAAAAACTAGAAGAAATCTAAAATAATATAATAATTATGGAATCCAGAAAAAAAAGGACTGTGAAGTTGGTTCAGTGAATAAAACCATTTGTTATACAAGCTTGAGAGCCTGAGAGGGCCCGATTCTCCCTCAAATTAAATCCTCAGCACCCATGTAAACAGCCAGGCATGGCCACAGATGCCTGTAATCTCAGGCCTTGTATGTTGTCAGAGAATCACTGGGAATCATCAGTCTGACTGAAAAGTGGAAGCTCCAGGGTCAGTGGGAGATTTCATCTCAAGGTAACACATGGATGAGCTGTATCAAAGGATACCCACGGTTCCACACATCACACATGCACATTGCATGCACACACGTACACACATGTATACATCACGCCACACATACTACACACACATGTATAACCACGCCACACATACTACACACACACGTATACACCACACCACACATACTACACACACACACACACACACACACACACACACACACACACACACAAAAACCAAGATAAAAATAATCAACCAATGCACTGGGGTAGGAAAAAGTGAAACCCAAAAACACCTAAAATTCCATTGAGGGGTAACTAGGTCTATCAAAAGAATTCGGAAAATAAAATTAACAAAACTGAGCTGGCAAAACCCATGTGTATACAGCATTTTTCCTAGGCAGGAGTGGTTAAGTATTCCAATGTAGCCAAATATTTCTAGATGTCGAGTCTCTTATATCAAATGCCTTTGCATGTAATCCATGTATATGCTACAATGTACCTTAAATAATGTCTAGGTCGCTTGTCATAACTAATCCAACATTAATGCTATTTAAGAAGTTGCTGTACCACATGGTATAGAAAATAATTAATAAAGCTTTAAACTATTCAGTATAAATATATTTTTTATTTTTCTTTTTCAGATATTTTTCAAGCACTGTTGGTTGACTGCAGAGCCCATGGATATAGCGGGCCAATCATATATGAAGGGAGTGGTAGGGATAGTGGCATATTTTCTCTTTCTACTTCTCTAATTCTAAATTATTTGTAGCATTCAGAATGAATTAAAATACAACCCTAAAAACTACATACGATTAGTTGCATTCTCTAAGTGAGGGAAAGAGATTAAATAAAAATAAGGCATTTTCCCAAGTGTGTAATAACAAATTTAATTTTCCTCAAAAAAAGAGATCTAGACTCTGTCCTGAGCTTCCAGCAGGAAAAAGCATTATGTTTGCCTGGCAACCTTGAGCTTACTAGATAGTAACAGTGTGCTTTACAGTAGCTTCTTTCACCCATACCAAGTTTGTGGTTTAGGGTAGGGACTTTGGGTCAGAACTGAAGACTGGTATCAATCTCTAAGCAATCAATTGGTCAACACATCTATCTATATGTTACCCTGATCTGAACATCAAGACATAGGTGGCTTCCCTCATTGGCAAATCCCCCTGTATAGTACCAACACATCTCTCTAAGAGATTAACACTTCCCAGAAAGAGGGCAGCAGAAGCTTCACAGGTATCTCTTCACTAATCTTAATTCCTA
Source organism: Zapus hudsonius (assembly GCA_004024765.1). Classification (NCBI taxonomy): domain Eukaryota; kingdom Metazoa; phylum Chordata; class Mammalia; order Rodentia; family Dipodidae; genus Zapus; species Zapus hudsonius. The sequence continues at coordinate 19,723 of PVHP010024680.1, read as the reverse complement.
TAAAAATATTGAGCATTGAGTATAATAGTTTTCAATAAATTCTATAAACCATTCTAGCAATTATTGAACTCAAGGGTAGTTTTGAGAACCTTTCCTCCAAACTTGCAGTTGGTATCAGAAATAAAGGAAGTCTTGTGGAGGACTATACTCTCATTCTATGCTTGTACCTTAACTTTTTTACCCTGATAACCTCATAGAGGTCATGCATGGTTCTATAATTAGCTCACTGGGTAACTCTAAGGTGTGATGTGTAGACAGAGTTTAACTATTATCATTAAGCTTAATGGGTAAAAATACTACTCAATATTTCCCTTTCTTATTTTCTTTAAATGGAGTCATTATTTTATATCGAAATACTGATGGGGAAAAAAAGAGCTCTGTTCCTAAGATATGATGATGAACTATTGTTGCGACTATGACTGGGATTTTCTTGAAGTACTTACTCTGTACCATTGAACAAGTATCTGAAGTATATCTACTCTAAGAAAAATTAATGGAATTCAATAAGTTAGACTTCTGGTTAAGAAACCTGCTTTTCTTAAAGTCCTACTGAAATTATTCTCTCTGTATAACACTGTAGAGGTCTGATTCAGGTGTCCTCCATAAACTTAATTTGTTCTGAATGCTTGATCCCCAGCTGATGACAGTTTTGGAGTTGGAAACTTGTTGAGGTGTGTTGTTGGGGGCGGGCTTATGAGGGTTATAGCCAGCTACCCCTTGCCAGTGTTTGGCACACCTTCCTGCCACTGTTTTCAATGCTGTTGCAGAGGTGATGTCCACCCTCTGCTCTTGTTATCATTTTCCCTGCCATGATGGAGCTTCCTCTTGAGTCATGAGCCAATATAAACCTATTTCTCCCATCAGCTGTTTTTTAATCATTTTTATGGATAATTAGATACAGTGTATGAGCAAATCTTATGGTGGTACCCCTATTTTCCTCCTCCCTGTCCCCAACCCACTGGGGACCCTTCTCGGTGGGCTTCCTGAATCAGTACATGGGGTAGGGGGCTATGATTAGCTCATGAGGTAGCCTGGTCCCCTCCATTTTGTGTGTTGTTGCTGAGGGTGGCAATGTCTCTGGATATCCTCCCCCACCATGGCTCTTACATTCTTTCCTTTTTCTCTCCTTGATCACTGTGTGTAGAAGCAGAGGTGGGGCTGGCAGCTGGCCAAGTGTTGTTAGTTCTGAGGAAGCTGTGTCAGGTTATGGCCAAGTTAGGGAGGGAACAGGGTGATGGGGAGCTGGGAGGGCAGGATACCAGTCAGCGAGAGAAGAAAACTCTCAGGATACAGCCGCCATGGGTGGGACAGGCAAATATTATTATATTTTGAAGGGTCATATTTATAGGGAGGTGAAGCCAGGAAAATTAGATGCAGGGGTAGAGCAAGGGGATTGGTTGGGGCAGGGTGGTCTGTGGACATCCCAGGAGTGGATAGGCAGGAGTTAGTAATTTGTGAATGCCTAATTTGCATAAATTGAGGGGCTTGCTCAGCCCTGAGTGGCTGGAAGTACATGATTTTAGACATGGATAAAATGGTGATGGCTGCAGAGAAATCTGTCACCTAGAACTGTCACCTACTTTCCAGCACCACTGGGGTGAGAACGCAGGGTTCATTGTGGCTTGCTAAGAAGCCAGGAGGTTTAGGATTAGGGAGGAGTGTGAGGAAGCTCCTCCTGGGTCTCAGTGCAGAGTCTACCAGGGCTTCAGCTGTCTCAACTTCCCTTAACCCCATATCCTCTGTGCCTTTTTATCAAAGTTCCACAAATTCCTTGAGTCATGGTGGGTGAGTTATTAAGTCTGTTTTATTGTTGAGATCTTAAGTGTCTCTGGACTTGTTTTGGGTCATGTTGCATATCACTGGCGTCTGTCTCAATGACCTATTCTGGGTTATCTGACTTGCATGATGAAAGGTCTCTTATCTCTCTCACCACTTTCTCATAGGTTTCATTTGGGGCCTAGATGATAGGCCCTGGGTGGTTCAACTCTTGCTGGGTTGTCAGCCATCATCCTGTGTCTTGTTGGTGGAGTTTGGTTAACCTTGGCTCTCTCAATGCCTTCTGAAAAATGCAAACAGAATTTCCATCGGAGAGTGAGATCAGTATAGGTTAAATGAGACAAACATTGGTAATTTGGAAAGATTCTATTGGGTGTAGACTCTCTGTAGTTCTCTGGTAGTGGGAATTTCCCCTTGGAAACCAAGATTTTTGTCCCCATATGAATTTGCCCTGGATCCCAATTCCAGTTAAGGGTTCTTTTTCACTGAATGGATCTCTTGGCCAATTTGAAAGTCATTGATTACCCTTCCACGCCCAGGTTTTGGTGTCACTATTGCATCAGTGATCACTTCTTAACTCGTTGATCTCTCCCATAGAGCAGTGTGTTCAGCATTCTTGTGATATCTGTCTGAAATTTTTTATCAGTGATCTCTGCTTTCTCCAAATATCATTGACCAATTTCACCTGGCAGGTCAGTAGTGCCTGCCAGCACTCACATGCTACCACCTGGGAGCTGGTTACCATTCTGGATCTCATAGGGTCTCTCGGTATTGTGCAATGACTTTCTGTGGTTTCTTCAGCAATAAGAGGATACCGTTCACCTAGGGTGGGTATTCAAGAGCTGAGACAGAAACCTGTCTTGTTTTGAGGACCTCATAGGTCTCTTTGATAAACAGCTCAGTGTGGGAAGGAACCAATGACTGGGACAGGGAGTTGCAGGTCTGATCAATTTTTCATGGGGTTAGGCTTCCTCCCATTCTAATCGTGGTCCTCTTACGAGGCAATGCCCACAGCTTTCTCCAGTTTACTGTATGACAGTAAGGATTTTATGGTTCCAATTCCTTATTGCTTTAGCTTATTGTATAAGTCTCCCCACCCTCCCATACTTTCTCAGCAATCCTTCCATCCCCTTTTATATTGTCCCATTTCACCTGACAGGTTTGCTTAGAGTTTAAGCTTAACCTGGTTAGGACCTGCATATGAAGAAGAGTATGTGGCATTTGAGTCTGTTCTTGTGTGAGTTCGCTAAGTATGATCTGCTCCAAATCCATCCACTTTTCTTTAAATTTCATTATGTCATTTTTTCTTTCAGCTGAGTAGAATTCCATCTTGCAAATGTACCACAGTTTTGATATCCATTCGTCCAGAGATGACCTCAGCTGCTTTTTGTTGGGTTCTTTGCTGCAGCAATAAGAAACTTAACTATAACATTTTTGGTAACAAAAAGTCGGATCAGTCCTTGCTGCTAGAACACTGATTCTGTGGCTTTGGACTTTTGCAACTGATTTGCAGAAAAAATGTGGAAGGACTTGAAACCTTGGCCTAAGAGACCCCTTGCAGTGCTATAAGTACAGCTTGACAATTCTGGTCAGGGCCATAAAGACCTGAATGCAGTGAGAACTATGGACTGTGAGGTTTGGCTTACAAAAGTGATAAAGAACTTTGTCAGGACTGGTCTGGAGACAGTTCGTATGAGAGGCTTGCTGTGTGTTTGGTCTACCTGTGTTCTGAGAACTTGTGCAGGTTTGCTTTGTGTAGAAATGCACTAGTGTAAGCATATGGATATGGCATAGAAAGAAATGAAATCTTTGAGCCAAAACTGCTACCTGTTCAGCTACAGTTGTTTGAGAGAATACAACCAATGAGATTGGGCCAGGTGACAGCAGGAAGAACTCAGACTCTTGAAGCAGAGGGCCTGAATGTTAAAGTTTTCCTGCTCTTCAAAGTTGGCTTTGCTACCCCACCCCCCAAGATTAACAAATTGGTAGCACACCTGATACTATGGAGCATAACAAATTCAGGAAGAGAGGGTCATTGGATTTGCAACATGGTTTAGTTTTTGGAAATGACTATGTGCATTGTAAAGAAGGTGTGTTGGATTACCTGCTTAGAGGCCCAATGGAGCCATGAGGATAAACCATGGGTTGCAGTGGAGACCCAGTGAAATGCCAGGACTATGGGATGGCTTCCAAGGAGAGTTGCCAGCACCAGATGAAATTTTCCCACACTGTGAGTAGCCAAGCTAGAGGGACAGAATTGGAACTCTGGAGACCAGTCACTGATTATTATTGGACTTGTAGTTAGAGTTTGATGTTTACCCTATTTGTTTTAAATCTTGTATTGGTTTACTATGTCCAATGCCATCTTTCTTTTGCAGTATGAATGTTCTGTGCCATTATGAATTTTTCTTTTTTTTTTTGGTATTATGGTTCACTTGAAAGACTGATCTATATGATTATAGAATGTTTGGATATGGATTTGGAATATTTGAATGTCATTGGGATGGATCAAAAACTGTGAATTTTTAAAGTTGAGCTGAATTCATTGCATTTTATGCCATGTAAGGTTATTATTTTATGGGGGTCAGGGGCAGATTGTGGTTTGATTCAGGTGTTTCCCATAAACTTTATGTATTCTGAATACTTCATCCCCAACTGATGGTAATTTGTGGAATATTAACCTTGTTGGAGGCATGTTGTTGGGGGCAGGCTTATGTGGGCTATAGCAGCTTCCCCTTGCCAATTTTTGGCACACCTTCCTGTCACTGTTTGCAGTGATGTGGTGGAGGTAATGTCCAGCCTCTGCTTATGCCATCATTTTTCCTGCCATGATGGATTTTCCTCTCAACTGTGTAAACCAAAATAAACCCATTCCTCCCACAAGCTGATTTTTGGTTGTGTTCTTTTTTGAACACAGAAACAAGGCAGCCAACTAAAACAAACACTATTCTGTTTTGCAAAATATTCTAAATATTTCAATTTCCAATAACTTTAATAACATTATCATTTGTTTATTGCCTTGACTTGAGAGAAACAAGTTAAAGGGAGAAAGGTTTGCTTGGTCTTGCAGTTTCAAAGGCTTTAGTCCATGGCCTCCTGGTTCTGTGTTTCTGAGCCTGGGCATGATTAAACAGAACTGCTTACCACATGGCATCTGGGAAGTAGAGAGAGATAAGATATTACTCCCAAGAGCACACCCCTGTGACCTTCTTTCTCAAACTAAAGCCAAGTTTCTGCCATGTATAAATAGTTATATCAAATTATGAATTTATCAACAGATTAAACCATTGATTAGACCAGAGTCTTCACAATCAAATTGCTTTTCAATAAATAAATCTGCCAGACTTTTTTGACATTTGGTATCCAAACCATAACACTGAGAATTTTTCTTTGTTGTATTCCAACTCTTAGTATCGGAATAGATCAAAGCCCTCAATAAAAGATGGTTACGTTGTTAATGAAAAATGGGAAGGCATACATATGGTAATCAGAGCCCTGTTGCTCTTTGTTTTCCAGCATTTGATAACCAATCCCATACCTTCAGGAGAACAGAATGGAATAGAAATATAGTAGAATAAAAATAATCGCTAATATTCCTTCAGCTCTAGGAACATAATCATTTTGGTTCTTTGTCATCTGCAGTTTACAATACCAAGAGAAAGGGGAGAAAATCTGTGAAATATATCTAAATAAATAATATGTAAATGATTATAATTAATTATAGGTGATGCTGGGTGAGGTAATTATGAGATATTAGTTTTAAAATGTCTTGACCTGTTGTTCAATGTTAACCTTCAACATTAGCTGTTCTGATCATATAATGGTATTTGTAGTAATAAGCACTAAGTCAAACACAATGCAGAGCAAGGCAAAGCAAAACTTCGCACCCCACGATGAAGTCTCTTGAGGTAGATGTGCAAAACTTGACATTTAATTTAAAAAGCATGGAGGCATGATGGGAAATCATCTCTATATGGAAAGTGGAGTGCAGTGGCGCATTTTATTTGACATGGTGGATTTGATTTCCGTTATTTTCATATTTTAATAAGTTCACTCATGAAAGCATAATGAAAATAGAAAGATCAACTATAATAAGGATGCATGGACATTTGAGGATCTTGATTTAAAAAGCAGTTGCCTTCCTAAATCTTTCAACAAAATGTAAATTAAACAGATGAAATTGCCTAAAACATCACTGATTCCCAAGGGAATGTAATCATGCTTAAATGCCAACACTAAATTAATCAGAGGAACAGAATGTGGAGATGAGAAATTTCATTTTAAGCAGCTTCATGTTTCATTAAAGTAAGTGGACATGGCAGGTCAGGTTAAGACTTTGCAAAGAATGATTTGAAAAGCAAAAGTCAAGGGTTCCCATCTCAAAACTGCAGCCACAAAGTCTATTCAAACAGACGTGAATGATAATTCATGTGCATAGTATTCTCCCTGGTTTATCATTTTCCTCGGACATTTCTTTTTTTATCAGTACAGAATTCTGAAAAAAAATGTATATTAATATTTGTGGAACCATATCCCTTTCTTCATAATATTTCACTTTCATTTACATCTTGTGCATATATTATTTATAAGCAATCATGTTTTCCTACACTAAAGTTGTCTATAAAAATAAATTGAGTTGCCAATTGACACAGGATGTTTAACTTAGAACAGGCAGAGAAATAACTTGGATAAGATGGTACGTGAACATTTTTCTTATTTATGTTAAAAAGGTTATAGTGTTATATCCACTATCCTTCAAACCGGCTATCTCTGTGTGTTCTCCTTGGTGGGGTTATTAGTATTCAGTTTGAGGTAATTAAGGCCTTCTTTCCCCCTCCCATGGCTCTTACAATCTTCCTGTCCCCTCTTCAACAATATTACCTGAGTCTTGGTAGGTCTGGGAGCAGTCTTATTTAGTGCTAAATTCTTTGTAGCCTCTGGGTTTGTATTTTTATTAACCACTGTTTCTGTAACCATTTCCCTGGAGGCAGTTGTCAAGCTAATAGTGGGAATACAACTTGTGTTGCTGCTTCCTCGACAACTTTCTCCTGGGACCCAACAGTAGTGGTGTATCATTCTCAGTGAGGGCACACAGACTAAGAAAGACAAATGCCCATATTCTCTCTCATATGTGGCTCCTAAATTAGATCAGCTGGAGCTGAATATAAGTAAATGTGAGTTAGCATTCAGAACTAGGACATAGAACTAGAATGAGTCTAGGGAAAGTGGCAATAAGGAAGGAGGAGAAGAGGAGAAGACTCCTGCTCTATTACCACTTTCTCCTAGACTCATCATTCATTTATTTTTTTCAGTCAGTAGTTTGACACTCTGTGTTAGATGCTTAAATGTTCAGTAAGCACACACACACACATATATGCATAGGAAGGCAAGGTCCTTTGACCTTTGATTGAAAAGGTAAACTAGGTAGCATAACACAATCTAATTGCTGCAATGGGAAAAAGTAGAGTGGGATAGGAAGATAGGGAAGTTGATCCCTGAGATGGAGCAAGTAGTGAGAAAACAGAGGATGATCCAAGTAGATCTGAGCTGAAAGAGTTACCCACGGACATGCCTGTGAGATCATTTGAAACAGAGAGAATAGTTTGGTGGCTTTCAGGCAGGTTTGTGCTTTGCAGGATTGAGAAAGTATGAGGAGATCAGCGGGTCTGCAGAGAGCAGAGGGCAGAGTGGCAGGGCATGAGAGCAGACTGGTGGTATAAGGCCAGGTCACTTAGAGTCTACTCGGCCATTTGATTTTTACTCTGGATAAAAGGAACATGAGTTTCCTGATTGAACAGAAAAGTAAACACAAGCTAATTGATCCAACTGCTGTGTTAAGAATAGGCTAAAGGAGAAGAGACAAGGGTAGAAGCAGAAACACTAGTTAGACTTTTATAGTGATTCAGGTACAAGTTTCTGGTAGAGAATGAGCTACTTAAGAATCAATTAGATTTTAATTGAAGGTAAAAGGAATGTGATTTCCTGTTGGATTGACAATAGAGTAAAAAGAGACAAGTTAAAGATGACTCTAGGGTCTTTAGAAAAATTCTTTAGGGTATTTAGAATGTACTGCTAAAAGAGACACATGATCAACAAAAATGAACACTATATGAAATACTATATGAAATACCAGGGATGAGGAAATAAATTCCATTTTGATTTTGAAATGTTTTGAAAAAAAGGATATGTCATTTTAGGGTACATGACAGGGGTCCAGCCTGGAGATATAAATCTAACAGCTCTTAGAGTAAATAGGACAAAGCCATGATAATGGAGATATCTGAAATTGGAATTCCCTCAGACTTCCTAAGAAATATACCATTTCAAACTTTGTCTTTAACCTTTTTTCCTCAGCATCACACCCTATCTGTTAAAGCAAACTAACTTATCCGTCTCTCTGCTGGGCTCTCTGATTTCCACTTTCAGCAGCCTATGTGATAGTGTAAGCCTTTGATTGCATTTCCAAACCTTGAATGTGAGAAAGTGTTATATTCACTTGAGTCATTTTTATGTTTCCCTGATGTTCTCAGTGCCTAACGCAATGCCTAATGTAGCAGGTATGTTAATTTAATATACTGAGTCAATTTAATTTATTTTTTCAGATTAAGACAGAAGGCTAGAGAAGTGAAGAAAGGAGAAAAGACATATTTTCATAGTTTTAAGTAGGCTGGAATTGAAAAACTACAGAGAAAATTTTATCACATAAGAGCATATCCTTAAAGTTGGGGGCATGCAAAAATTTTTAGCATTTATTCTATGTCTCTTAAATATGTTGTCTCATTAATTTATTAAGTATAAAATTGATATTATCAGACTACTGTATATTTGAGTCAACTGTGCAATAAAAAGAAAATCAGGAATTTAAGCCTATATGTGTCTCACTCCAGAGGTTGTCTCTCTATTGTGACATTGCTGTGCCTGAAGTGATGTTTGCTAGCATTTTCCTCCAAACTCAAACTTTCATTCTGGGGGGAAGACTTCTTAGAAATTTCCAAATTAAGACATATAGGTTCATTGTTAAGACTCAGAGAATTCTCAAGCTCCTCCAGGCTCAGGAAGTAATTACCTTACAAAGCTCAGGAAGCTTCTGGAACTTACAAGATTCACAAGGATCCTCCACAAGGTTTTCTAAAGTTCAAAAACTGCTTGGAAGAATAAACTCCTAGAAGCTGAGATGTCTGAAAACCATGCAGTAAATTCCCATGAGTTATCACCCATGCTGGGGTGAGCTTCTCCATGGTGCAGCTGCCAATAAGTAAGACCAATAAACCCATTGGTTCACTAAGTTGGACTTTGGTGTAATTGTGACTTTTTGGTATGTTGATGCCCTATCTGGGAATGAACTGGCATTTGTTCATAGCTCCCCAGGAAAAGTTTAATGGAACATCTGAGAATTACAGTAAAGGTCCATAAACACCAACTGACACTGTTAGACTTCTGCCACTGAGACTAAACTAGTTCCTTTTCTGGTTTATAAGATGAAATATCACCAGCCTCCCCACCTCACTTTCTCTGTCAGTTCAAAGATATCATAGTTTAGAACACTAGAAAGTTAAAGCCAAAAAGGATGAAACTGTCACTGAGAGGTTGGGTCAGCTTTTGGATGTTTCTTCAGATCACCATGTCCCTTGTAAAATACTCTGTGGCCAGCCTGCCGCTATCTCTTATGACCTAAAGCCCAAAGTTCTAATTTGAGAAACTCAATCAAGTTAGTATCCACCTAATGAAAGCTAGACAGATACAGACGTCGTGCATAGTAAATGAGATGGATTACCTTTAGATAACTTGGGTGTAAGTCCCAGCTTTACCTCGTACAGTTACAGGACTCATAGAAATCAACTAAACCCTATGATTTTAGCTTTTCTACATCTGGAAATATAAAGAAGGAGTATCTTTATGTCTAACTCACAGGGTGTTGTGAAGAGGAGAGGCAATGACGGACAGAGTACTCTGAATCTAGGGCACTATTTTACCTTAATTTATCTATCTAGGTTCATAGTGACTTTTTTCTGAGGTCTGGTTTATTGAAGTCAATGCATAGTATGTGAAAGGTAAAAGGAGAGAGTCAGAGTTTGCTGCCAAGGCATCTAGGTATCTGACACAAGACCTGGGAATGGCTCAGGAATGAACAAGAAGAATAATGCAATAACTGCAAATGAGAATTCTTTCAAGCACACCATGAACTGATGGGCTTCAAGTGAAAAGAAGAAAATGCTTAAAGTAAATTAAACCATAAAAGTCACATAGAAACATTGGCACAATTATGGGCAACTTTTTTGATCAAGTGATAGCTTATATTTTTCCACCCTTCAATTTATCTGGACTAATGGTTTGCTTTGGTAATAATCCACCATGAACATGACATTATGTAGTTCTGAGCCTGGGCCACAAAAGACTCTGCATATATATATACCTGCCACAACCACCATGCCATAAGGCTTATCTGATGATAAGAGACCCACATAGAACTAGGACATTGTCCCACAAAGGCCATCTGGGAACAGTTGACTCCAGCCAAACCTGCTGATCACATATACATGACAGAGTCCAGCCAAGAACAACAAAGCCTGGCCCCATCCAACCAATCCCAGACCTCACTGCCAACACAACAATCATAACTTCAATACATATTTTTAAAAGTAAAGCCAATTTGGGGAGCAATTTATGACCTAGCAAGTACTGAATGGTCTAGAAAATTAGCATGAAAAGATAGAAATTTGAAGAGTATCTAATTTGCTTGTTTCTATAACTATTTCATCCTGCCTTTAAAAATTCTAGCCATACTATGCATTGTGGCTCACACCTTTAATCCCAGCACTTGGGAGGCCAAGGTAGGAGAATCGCTGTGAGTTCAAGACCAGCCTGAGACTACATAGTGAATTCCAGGTCAGCCTGGGCTAGAGCTCAGGTGGAAACACCAAAAAGAAGAAGAAGAAGAAAAAGAAGGAGGGGGAGGAGGAAGAAGAAGAAAGAAAAAAACAGAACTCTAGTCACAAAAATTGGGTAGAGATAGACAAATGAGCAGAATTCTCTTTTACCTCTGAATAAGTAAACTTGACTTTGTAGTATGAGGAATTTAAAACATTCAGTTGCTCACAACTGAATCTCTACAGAGGGAAAGAAATGAACCAACGGGGAAACAGGAAGTCTGAGCTGTAGACTCCACAGGAGATGGAAGCTTCCTGGAAAGAAACCCAGTCATTCATCCTTCAACGACTCGCTCAGTTCACAAACACTAATCTCACAAAGTAATGAAGCAGAGCCCATTTTCTGCCTACCCAGTGGAAAGTGAAATTGCAATCCGCCTATGTTGTAAATCAAAACGCCTTTCTAACCTCAGTTGTTAATAACCAATGCATATTTCCCATTTTGCTACCATCTCGTTAGAATGCACACATTAAGAGACTTATTTATAAAATATTCTGCTTGATTCAAATTCATTTTCAAGACTCCCCAGAGGCTGCTGAGCTTCCTGTCTAGAGAGATTTTTTTATAAATTGTGAAGTTTAGATTATTAAAAAACAATCTTGAAATCTAATCATTAAAATACCTGACAAATCCATTTTAGTTTTCCAATATATAACCATTTGAAAACTTTTATGTTCCAGTTACTCTGATCCTAGTCATGGCAATTTGTAGGCAGCAAAAAGTGAAAAGAAAAACAAAATACAGGGGGAAAAATCAAGGTAACATCTGAGACGATCTATTAGATAGTATCATCTATTCAGAAGTTTAGACATGTAGACATGCTGACTTTATTCTGTTTGTAGATCATGAGGCTTAACATAATTGACCTTCAACCCAGATGATCCATCTTCCATCCCAAAATTTGTCAGAAATAATTTATCCTGTCAGCATTTATTTATCCTCACTGCTAAGAACTTTCCTGGGATTTATAAAAAATATGCCAAAAGTATTTTCCCATCAAGTAAACTAGATAAGCCCCCATTAGTATCTTTAGTAAATGTTTGAAATGCACATATAGGGCTGGAGAAATGGCTCAGTGGTTCTGTGTGCCTCTTGCATAAGCATGAGGGCCTGAGGGGACCTGAAACCACCCAAGTTCAAATCTCCAAAACACACATAAACAGCTGGAAAAGGCAACACATGCTTGGAACTCCAGTTCTGTAGGGAGAAGAGACAGGAGAATGGTTAAGGATTGCAAACAATGTTTGAAATTAGTAAGAGACCCCTTCACAAGGGAAAAACAGGTGGGTGAGTAATGGAGGGGGATACCTAACATCCCCTCAGGCTGCCACAAGTTAGCCTGCAGGGCACCACATCAGGACAGACATGTGCATACACCATGCATAGCACACTTACACAGACACACAAACAAATACACAAATAGTTGAAGGTATTGCTTCCATGGCCAAGTAGCTTACAATATTGTTGCATAGTCAATACTAACAGCCATGGGCACTTAGTACTGAATTGAAAGGAAAAGACAGAAGTGAGAAACATTTAAAAAAAAAAAAAGATTCGGGATAACAACGCATGGTTTGCCCACTAAATAATGTAACTCATTATGGACAATAAATATATATTTAAAAAAAAACAAAGGTTTAAAAAAAAAAGAAGGAAGAACTACTCTCAACTCTAAAAAAGAAGTGAGAAGGTGAGAAGTCACTAGTTGAAAAGAAGGGGTTCATTGGAAGGTAGATGGGGACTGGAGAACAAGAACAGGCAATAGGAAGGGATTATGATCAAATGTTATACACATGTATGAAAATTGTCAATAAAAAGTTATTTTAGGGCTGGAGACATGGCTCGATGGTTAAGTTGCTTGCCTGAAAAGCCTAAGGACCCGGGTTTGATTACTCAGCACCCACCTAATCCAGATGTTCAAGGTGGCACTTGCATCTGGAGTTTGCCTGCAGTGGCGTGAGGGCCTGGGTCACCCTTTCTCTCTCTCTCTCTCTCTCTCTCTCTCTCTCTCTCTCTCTGTCTCTCTCTCTCTCCCCCTCTATATCTATCTCTCTATCTCTCCCTCTATCTCTCTTTCTCTCTCTTCTCTCTCTCATAGATTAAATATTTTTAAAGTTATTTTTAAAAATAAGAAGTCATTTCTTCTTACATGATACTATGCTGTAAGCTTGTTCTATATAATAATATGTTGGAAATATTATCCCGTCTAATGCTGACATCAACTCCAAACAAAAGTGTTATACCACTTAATTATAGGAAACCTGAAGATGAGAAAAGTTAGCAAACTTCTCCAAGATGACTAAATTCATAAGGAGCACAAGCAAGCTTGATTGTCTATTCAAAGAACTCTTACCTTTCTTCCCACGCAACTCCTCAGAAGGTTAAATATAGTCTGAGGGTTTGGTGACCTGCCAGTTATCACATAGCCTGAAAATTAATGGTCTAACTCAAATTTTTAGGAAAAAGTTTTTGATAATTTCTCTAGATCATTTAGTTTGCTCTCTTCATAAAAAGTGTATAAATGTCCGGAGGATTTTGTGTGGGGCAAGCTGCCTTCACAATCAGTCTGTTTCCACATGAGCTCCTTCAGGTATTAGGATATCTCACATCTGGTCTTCTCAAATATTCTGTTATTCTTCTTGTTCCCCAAGAGCAGTCTGCATCATTCTCCTCAGGCACTTTATACAAAGTATAAATATATAAATATACAAAGTATTTTAATGCTTTTTGGAGCATTTGGAACTTTATTCTAGAATAAAAAAATAAATCTGCAAGGGTCCAAGAGACATTATAAAGGAAATGGTGATTTACACATGAGTGCTGTTCTCAGTGCTAGCCTGACAACCAGCTACGGTGAGATGGAGACAGACACTGAGGACACACAAAACTCATCAAAGCAGAAATCTAGAGGTTGAAGAGAGCTCAGCACTAAAGTAGATTTATAACATACCCAACAAAGCTCAGGAAACATTGTGGCAGAGAGATCAGGAAGATTGTTAAGAGTGCCAGGGTAGGAAAGAGGAGTATCCAGAGGCATTGTTCCCCCACATCCAAAGCAGAGACGAAACCCCACAATGAATACCAATAACTTCACTGAGGAAGACCCTCATTGGAATAGGAGAGAAGAGATATAAAAAGATAACATGAGAGGAATGTGACAAACACATGATTTGTTCATATAATAAAGTTCATAATTAATAAATATTTTAAAAAGAATAAAATAAAGGTAAGAATAACAATATCAGTCTATTAAAATATTGGAATATATAGAATAGTCATCTTATGATAGGCTGAGCTCTGGGAACAAAAATGAGATTTAGGGAGAGTCTGTACTTAGTGAAATGGCAACGGTGAAAGAAGAAAAAAAAGCCTTCTGTAAAAATACCTTCAGCAATCATTTAATAAACTAATAACAATAGATCTTTGCCAAGATGGGGATGGGGAGAAGGAGCTCTCATTTGCTGCTGGTGGGAATGCAAACTTATAGAGCCACTGTGGAAATCAATATAGAGACTCCTTAAAAAGATGAAAATAGAGCTACCAACTGACCTAGATTTTCCTTCCTCTACTGGACATGTACCCTAAAAGCTCCTCTCTTCAAAACAGAGACATTTGTTCAACCATGTTTATTGCAGCTCAATTCACAATAGCTTAGAATTGGAATCAACCCAAATGCCCATCTCTGGACAATGGGATATCAAAGTTGTGGTACATTTACATGATGGAATTCTACTCAGCTAAAAGGAAAAATGACATAATGAAATTTAAAGAAAAGTATATAGACTGAGCGAACTCACACAAGAACAGAGAGTCAAACACCACATATTTTCCCTCATATGTGGTTCATAACCAGGTCAACCTTAAACTCTAAGAAAACCTGACTGTAAAAAGGGATGGAAGGAATGGGGGAAGGGTATGGGAGGGTAGGGAAACTTACACAATAAGCTAAACCAATAATGAATCAGAACCATAAAATCCTTACTTTCATACAGTAAGCTCTCAAGGAAGATATGAGTATCACCTGGTAAGGGGGGCCAAGAACAGACTGGAAGGAAGCCTAACACCATGAAAAATTAATCAGACCTACATCTCCCTGTCCCAGTCATTGATTGATTCCCACACTGAGCTATTGATCAAAGAGACCCATGAGATCTCTAAAACAAGACAGGCTTCTGTCAAAGCTCTTGAATACCTCCACCAGGCCAAAGGTAAGACCCCATTGCTGAAGAAACCACAGAAAGTCATCACATAACACAAAGAGACCCTGCAAGATCCAGAATGGTAGACAGCTCACAGGTGGTAACATATGTAGTGCTGGTAGGCGCTACATAAGCTGCCAGAGGAAACTGGTCAATGATATTTGGAGAAGAGCAGAGAACAATGATATACAATTAAAACTGATCTCTTGAGAATGCTGAACACATTGCTTTATGGCAGAGATCAACAAGTCAAGAAGTGATCACCTGGGCAATCGTGGCATTAAAACCTAGGGGGGTAATCAACAGCTTTCAAATTGGCTAAGAGATCCACTCTGATAAGGAACCCTTAACTGGAATTGGAATCCAGGGCAAAATCTTATGGGGACCAAAAACCCAGGCTCCAAGGGGAAAGTTCCACTCCCAGAGACTTCCAGAGAGACTACACCCATAAAATCTTGCCAAATTACCAATGTGTATCTCATTTAACCTATACTGATCTCACTCTCCAATGAAGATTCTGTTTGTATTTTTTGGAAGGCAGTGAGAGAGTCATGGTCAACCCAATTCCACCAACAAGCCATGGAATGATGGCTGACATCCTGGCAAGAAATGAACCACCCCTGGCCTATCATATAGGCCCCAAATGAAACCTATGAGAAAGTGGCAAGATAAACAAGAGACCTATCACCACAGTAAGTCAGGTATCCCAAGAAAGGTCAACAAGACAGGCACTAAAAATATCCAACACAACCCAAAGCAGAAATCCAGAGACACTTAAGACCTCAACAATAAAGCAGATTTAAAATTCACCCACCATGACTCAGGTAACTGGGCGGAAAAGGGGGCAGAAAGAATGCAAGAGCCATGGTGGGGGAGAATATCCAGAGACATTGTACCCCTCAGCAACACACAAAGTGGGGGGAAGGAAACTGGCTACCTCTTGTACAATCAACCCTCTACTCCATGGACTGATCCAGTATGCCTAATAAGGAGGATACCCAGTGGATTGGGGACAGAGAGGAGGAAAATGAGGGTACCTTCATAAGCTTTTCTCATACAATGTGTCTATGGATAATAAAGATATCAATAAAAGAAGATTACTATGAATTGCTAATTTGTTGGGTTGACAACAAATCTTAGCCATCACAGAGACCAAGAATCTGGTCTCCAAAAGGAAGCTTCCATTAACCATGGGCCTAAAGAGAGGCTATATCCGTTATTAATCTCACCAAATTAACAATGCTTATTCCATTTCACCTATGCTGATCTCACTCTCAGTTGGATAATCTGTTTTTATTTTTCAGAAGGCAGCAAGAACTGAGGACAACCTAATTCTAACAACAAGACCAGAAATGATAGCAGACTCCCTGGCAAGATATGAACCCCCCATCATCATTAGCTAGGCCCAGATGAAACCACAGAGGAACTAGCAAGAGGAGTTAGAATGCTATACCTACAGCGAGCCTGTCAACCTGCATCAGGACAACGGAGACATACCCTGAGGATACTCAAAATGTTCCAAAGCAGAATTCCAGAAGCTGCGAATACTCCGGTCTGTTTCCAGAAAACAATGCCCCACAGAATGCCTTCCCATCTTGTGACCCTTACATTCTTTCAACAACCTTTTCCACAATGTTCCATGAGCCTTGGAAGGCCTGTTAGGAGTCCCCTTTAATGGTGACTTCTCAGAAGCCTCTTATTTTCTGCTTAGAAGAATTATGAATTATGAGTCTCCTTTATTGCTACTGCCATTTCCATAGAGAAGGTGTTCCAGCTAGCAGTGAGAGAAGCACTCTTATGCAATCTGCCACTTCTTCTATAATGTTCCCTGAACCCTAGAGGGTGTGGTAGGATGATTTGTCCAGTACTAGGCACTCAACTTTCTCTTGTTGTTATTTTAATGAGTCTTAAGCTTCCTCAGCACTCACAAGCTCCTGGAAAAAGCAGGCTGTCTAACCAAAAGTGAGAGCAATAATCAAAAAGGATAAACATATATATATATATAGAAGGCTTTTTGATGGGCATAATGCCTTCATTTAGAAAAAAAACAGTGGAATCTTTCCTCTGGAGTCTATAACCTTCCAAGTCATAGGCTTTTGACTCTACACTGTTCTGAGCCATCAATATTTTGGCATCGATGATGACGGAGGACAAAAGGAATGACACAATAAGACAGAGAAAAGACTACCTTGAAAGAGGAAGGTCCTCAGTGGAATGTGGGTGGGGGAGGGGACAAAAGAGAACAGTGATGGGAAGAGGATCAGCTTAAAATGCATTCGTATATTAATGCTCCCCCCCAAAATTAAACTAATAAAAATCTACTCATTTTTTATCATTCACAAATGTTTCAAGTATTTCTATTGCCTGGTATAAAAGTTAAACTGTTTGCACTCTTCTGTGTTACTTGGCCCATTTTATCCCCCTCCTCACCAAAACTATGATGAACTCACCTGGTCTCCATCCATGTCAGACTATTTCATGCCTCTATTCACATACCCATGCTACTTTCTCCACATCACCCAAATGGTGGTTTGTGAAATACCAGTCCCTACGATGCTCTGTGAAGCAAGTGACTATTAGTCAATGAGTTTTATTAAAAACTATACAGATTTTTTTCTCATGGAGACTAGGCTGTACAACATCTCATAATCAAGAAGTTTAATACTATATTAAGATATTTGTGTAACAAATTATAGTAACTCCATTCTTATATATAAGTGGTTGGTTTTATGTATGGCACTTAATCAATTATTTCTATTGTTGCTTTCTGAGTCTAATAAATATTTAATACAACCATTTCCATAATAGTAGGGGTTTGGTATAATTTTATTAATTCTCCTGTCAGTTTGAAGTACTTTGCAAAACTAAGTCAAGAAAAATATTCTAGTCATGAGTGCTGTTAAGCATACTAAAACATTCTTAAGATCAATGATTGAAAATTACTTATACCAGAGAAGTAACAGCATGTGGAGAAATATCCCTTGAGAAGGATACTCAAATTCTGTACTCCAAATTGAGTTTGTCTACCATATATTTGCTTGAGTAATCTCACTACTTTCAGTAAGACATTCAAACCTAAGTCAAATTAGCTATTACCTGCTGCTATTCTTTGCATCAACTACTTCTTTTCCTTTTAAATGTGGACAAAGATATATGAAGTGCCAACATTAGAAAAACAGGAAAAAGACAAATGCTGAATGTTATTGGTTTGGGGATTCAAGAATAACAGAAAGCACAAAAAACATCACCCCAGGTTAAAAGGTAAGAACCTGCGATTAGGAACTCTTGGATTCAAAAAATAAATTGCTATATATGACCCTCAATGTTTTTATCTGTGTGAAATTGGACTCATTAATGAACTATGAGACAATAACATAAATGATATGGTGTTATTTCAAGTTCTGAATTACAAAATATGCATAAAACAACTAGAGTGATGCATTTAACATAATAGATGTCAAAGAAAAATTAGTTTTCTTCTCCACTCTAAACTGAATTCCCATTGGTAGTTGCCCTGACCTTTGGTTTTTTGTTTTTGTTTTTGTTTTTGTTTTGTCATATGAGAAAATAGACATCCCTAACCAAAATGCTGAAGCTTTCTTTAAGTCATAAATAAAGTTAGAAAAGTAAATTTTACAAGCCATAGCTGACTGATATCCTGTTTTGTAAATAGCTTCATTTGAACATAGACACTTCCATATCATTTTAGGCTACAACCACAGACTTGAGACATTGTAACAGACATGAGTACCCAAGGATTACTTGACTGGTTTTGCTTATGCAAAATATTACCACAGACTTGGTAGTATCAAATAGCATATTAAGTATTTTACAGTTCTGTAGCTTAAAGGACCAGCACAGGAGATTGGGGAGATGGCTCAGTGGGTAAAGAGAGCTTGCTGTAATCATGAAGGCCTAAGAAGACCTGAGATTGCCTGTGTTCAATTTCCCATGACCCACATAAACATCTGGGCATAGCCATGCATGCCTATAATCCCAGTCCATAATCCCAAATTGCTGGGGCTCATGAAAAAAAAAAAAAAACAAACACAGCTCTGCACTGAAAGGGACTTCATCTCCAGGAAGTAAGGAAGTGAGAGATAAACACTAGGGGAAGGATGTGCTCCCCTCTCCTCTGGTCTCCGTGCATCTGCTCGCATGTACATATACTACACACACCACCCCTCCCCCACCACCACCACTATCCATACTATACATGCAAAAGAAAAGAGACCAAATCGGGGCTCACTGATCTAAAATCAAAGTATTCCCACGATAACATTCCATTTCAGAGACTCAGAAGAAGACTCAATTTCTTTGCTTTCCCTAGTCCTATTTATTTCTCACGGCCCTCTTTCTCTATCTTCAAAGCTAGTAACAGCCAGGTGGACCATTCTTTGTCACTTTTATTTTCTCTGCCACCCTTTTTTACTTTGAGGGAATCTTAGTCAATTATATTGGGCCTGCCTAAATAATAAAAAAAAAAAAAAACCCTTTCTATTGGGCCATATATAACAAACTATTTTTTTTAATATATATTTATTGTCCATAATGAGTTACATTATTTAGTGGGCAAACCATGCGTTGTTATCCCGAATTCCCCAATTCCCCCCCTCCCCACCCCTGATCAGTTGTACATCCTCCTCCGTGGGCTGTCTGTATTAGTCCTTGTGGCAAGGGATCCTGTATATCTTAGTACTCATCCCGGTCTTCCTGGCCCAAGTGTGTTGTTACTGATGGGTGCCATGCCTCCGGACAGTCTCCCCCACCACGGCTCTCACAATCTTTCCGCCCCCTCTTCCGCTCAGTTCCCTGAGTCG
>PVHP010024679.1:0-26207 GCA_004024765.1 Zapus hudsonius | reverse complement strand
CTGCTTAACCACAGTATGCTCTGAAATACTCTGGTTTTTATGTGAGATCTGCAAATGGTCTCCATGTTTCCCAAAGCAGAGGTCTACCTCACCTTCCTTTGCTTACACATGGGCCTTCTCTTGGTCATTGTCAGCTCTCCACCCCCACCCCCATATTAAGCCCTAGGCAATACTAGCTTAGTCTGTGAATTAGTAACAGCTTTGCCTATAATTAAGGTTGATATTTGTGCAAATTTCACTAGAAGAATTCTATTGTACCTATTGTGCCAAAACAATTATGAACAATGTGTAAAAAAGATTACCCAGCAGTTAAGACACTTGTTTGTGAAGCCTGGTGGTCCAGGTTTGATTCCCCAGCACCCACGTAAAGCCAGATGCACAAAGTGGCACATGCATCTGGAGTTTGTTTGCAGTGGTAAGAGGTCATGGTGCACCCATTCTCTCTCTTTCCCTCTCTGTCTTTTGCTCTATGCTTGCAAATAAAAATTTTTAAAAGCATCATGCTTTTGATAAGAAAATCTCTCTATAATGATTTAATTTAAAGTGCTAATAATAGGCAGGTCCATTCCCTCATTTTTTTCACCTTGCTCAGGACTCCATGCACCCCAACTTGATGGGCTAGGGGCCAAAATCATCCCTTCCTTTTTTAAGTTACTTTTTGTCAAATATTTTGTCAGAAGAAAAATAAGAAAAAGGATATTAAAATTTAAACAATAGATTTTGACAAACTCAGTATTTTTGTTCTGTATGGCGATGGTACTTTTCACTCTAAGGGAACTTCATTCTAAAAGGAAAAAAGTCCATCATAAGACCCGAAGAAATACATGAGAAACACATGATAACTTTGATTTTGACATCCTTCTATGACCTTCACTTACCCATAGTCTTAATTTGAAATGAAATGTCAATTTTCTCAATAGAATTATCTCCCTAAGAGATTGAAGAGGAGAGAATAAAGAGGTGATTTTTTTAAAGCATAAGCAAGCTTTTCTGTAAGCCTGAGCACTTTAGGGTAGAAAGAAAGATTGTAAAAATAGCATGCATATAAAAATAGGTGTAAAGGAAATGAGAAGTTAAAATAAGCAAGTTCCACCCCCATGCAATCTTGAACTGAGTTCTCATCAGAGGCAGCGAGCTTCCAAGAATGGTGCTTACCCCTCTGAACTTGGCCAAGACGTGAACAGTGTTCTTGATGGTGTCTGTGGGAATGATGTCAGAATTATCTCCATGAATGTAATCTTTTTTGGATTTCAGAGTCAGTTGCACTGAAGTTACCACCTCTTTAATGGTGTGGTAATTTCCATCTCGTTGGATGTGGAGAACCTTCACCATGTCCTTCCCGTAACCGGTCCTGACAAACTCCACATCCCCATTCTGTAATGGAAACAAAACCATGGTACTGAAGAATAGTAAGCAAAGGCCAAAAAGCCAATTGAAATTCCTTTATTTGATCAGAACCACAGTGTTTATGAAAACAATTCTATATCTTACCTTTGAGGAAGAATGGAAACTTCATGGGAAAAAGGCAGCTCTCAGGAAACAAATAAATATATACCAGATTGCTCCAAAGATAGGGAGGGAGATGGATTTCTTGATGATAATAAGAGAACCTCCTGGGTATACACGTGTGTATGGAAGCCAGAGGACAACATCAGGTATTATCTTGAGGAATGCCATCTACCTCTTTTAGAGACAGTGTCTAGAGCTCATCAATTAGGCTAGACTGGCTGGCTGGCCATCGAGCCTCAGGGATTCCCTTGTCTCTGCCTCCCAGGATTACAAGTACATGCTCTTATACCCAGATTTCAATTTCTTTCCTTTTTTGTTGTTTGTTTCAGTTCAAACTATCCTAACTGGCTCAGTTATTTTTCATCTCTGTTAATCCAAACCTTGTAGCAGCTATGGGAGCTGATATTTTACAAAGGAAGAAAGAGAGAGACACAGAGATTAAGTGACACCCCCCCCCATCACATACTAGTAAAGGGCTGAGACTGAGGTGAGAAACATTCAGGTGTGGCCATTATGGAAACCATTCTTCTTCTAGAAAATTCCTTGACTGTGATTACATAGAAATAATTCCATGTCCTCTTTTACTGGTAGAAAATTATATTTTGGAGAATATGCTCAGTGATCAGTGGAAACAATTTAAACATTGCTTTTTCTACTTGCTGCTGGGAAAGAGAGGAATAATTGGTAACAGAGTCCAAATTGCCTTCAGGAGTGCAGAGCAGGGGTCGTGTGGCTGCAGGGAGAACTACACTTTTAATGAAGAGACATTTAATGAAAGCCTGGTAATTGGCTCATTAGCACCCACGTCCATTTCCACTGGTGGAATGCAGACTTGTCCATGGGTGTTTGAGAGGCAAGGCAGCAGAGAGCAGAGGGACAGCAAACCTATTTTATTCCGCATGGAAATTGGACATTAAAATGATAACGAAAGAAAGTGTGAAAAAATGAAAGCAAATTTAAACTAGCAAATAGCCAGAGCTACCTGCAGATTTCACTTAAGATGTTCAGACAGATATTCCAAGGGATGCCTCCAAATCCCGGCCTAAAATACCTCCAGTTTCTCTGAGGAGAAAGGAGAAAGACTTGCCAGCAGCAGAAATCAGCCTGTTTCCTTAATGATCATGGGGGTGGGAGGCTGCTCCAAGCACAGGAGATACAGTTGGATGAGGCAAGCTGTTGCTGTTCATTTGGCATATGCTAGGGATCAAGGTGCCTGAACTCACTCCTTCCTATGTGTGAGGATCAGGGGAAGCTCTTGGAGAGACACCTCGAAAGCCTTTCATCCAACCTTTGGGAAACTTGTCTTCAAAAGAAGCAACAAGGGATGGAGAGAAAGCTGTGCAAGCATGAGGACCTTGGTTCAACCCTCAGAACCCACATTAAAAAATAAGAAGCCTAAAACAAACAACAAAAAAGGAAAGAAATTGAAATCCGGGTATAAGAGCATGTACTTGTAATCCTAGGCGGCAGAGACAAGGGAATCCCTGTGGCTTGATGGCCAGCCAGCCGGTCTAGCCTAATTGATGAGCTCTAGACACTGTCTCTAAAAGAGGTAGATGACATTCCTCAAGATAACACCTGATGTTGTCCTCTGGCTTCCATACACACATGCATACCCACACATATGCCTATCCACCCACACACAAGGACTTGCATACGAATGAACACACACACACACACACACACACACACACACACACACACACACAAAGAAGAAGGGTTTGATTCCTCAGCACCCATGTAAAGTAAGATGCACCAAGTGGTGTATGCATCTGAGTTGGTTAGCAGAAGCTAGAGGCACTAGCGTTCTCTCTCTTTCCCTCTCTCTCTCTCTCCCTCTTTCTGCTTGAAAATAAATTTTAAAAAACAGTTAAAAGGAACCTGACAGAGCAGATCTCAGTGTCCTGCATAAGAACTGAAATACTGGCAGGAAAGAGAAGTTGTTGTGTGGCTGTGAGTGGCTTTGAGATCAGGCTAAATTCCACCTAGTCACTTATAGTATGGTGACTTGTGATAAAAGGTTGAATGTCTCTTGAGTCTCAGTGTCTCTTTTTTACACCAATGAGGAGAACCATCAGTACCTTATGGGGCTGCTGAGGACAGTGTAAGGCTCAGTTTGCTTTCCCAGCAGCACCAGGGGCTAAGTCAGGCCTGGACAGGGATGTGGTGGTTACAGCAGAGGAGGCAGTGTGGACATTAGCTGGAGGAGAAGAACTTTGCTGATGCCAGCAAGAGGAGGGCTCTGGTGTGCTTTGAGCCACAGGAATTCTACCTGGGAGAGGAAGCTGTTTGGGACCTATGATGGTTTGGACTGAAGTTCAAGGCCAAAGTTTTCTGAGGTCATTAATCATTTCCAACTTGTAGCAGGATTCAAGACCCATTACTCTCTGTCTCATCTCCTACCAGTGACCATCCAGGCTGGAGTGGTTTAGCTTGCGAGAGCCCAGAATATCTACAGAGTATATGGTGGGATTTCACGGTAGTCACTGCTCTCCTCTCCAGCATTGTCTCTGCTCTTTAACCCTCTGCTTCCACTATCCTGAGTTCCCTGTGCCTTAGCAGGCTTCCTCTATGTAGATCCCTGGGAATTTGTTCTTCCTTCTTTCTCAAACACTGTTTCTTTTAACTTTCCACCCACCCATCTCTTCTCTGGCTTAATTTTTTCTAGTCATCTTTCAGGTCTCCTCCAGGTAATCTGCCTCGGCCTTTCAAATGGAGAGTAGGTGGTTCCATTTATGTATTCGCAAGATATTTGTTTTTGCCTCAGGATCTTAACAAGCTGCATTGCAAGTGCCCCTTCCAG
The DNA here is from genome assembly GCA_004024765.1 of Zapus hudsonius. Lineage (NCBI taxonomy): Eukaryota > Metazoa > Chordata > Mammalia > Rodentia > Dipodidae > Zapus > Zapus hudsonius. The sequence continues at coordinate 21,895 of PVHP010024679.1, read as the reverse complement.
TGTGATTCATTCTGAAGCAGTAAACTATGAAAGCAGGGAAGAGCTCTCTCTCTCGGTCACCATGACAACCCTAGCACTCAGCACAGGGCCCGGATCATAAATAGGTGCTTGATAAATGTGTCATGAATGAATGGCTGGTGCTACTAAGCACCTCACTGTTTGCGTGATGACACAGAGGAGTTCGTGAAAACACACAAAAGATTTCAAGACAAAAAGAGCTGGTCCTGCTTAGACCCATCAAGGTCCCCTTCCCAGAAAAATGAAGACAGGAACTTGAGCTTTATGATCACAGGGATGGATGGAGAGAGAACAGAGGTGCAGAAAGGCAGAATGGAGGGTAGAGAGAGATGATGACTGAAAGGGTTCCCAACACGAGGATGCAATGTGGCCCCCTAGGACTGGAGTCCATTCAAGACTCCTGAGGAAGAGGTCAGCGCTCCTCAGTAAGAGCCTAAGCCAGGTACAATGAGATGGCTCAGTAAAGCACTTGCTCTGTATGTGTGAGGACTTGAGTTCAATCCCCAGCAGCCACAGGAAAACCAGGTGTGGTGAGATGAGCTTGTAATCACAGTGCTGGCGAGGCGGAGACCAGAGGAAATACTGGCACAAGTTGGCCAGCTACTACTCTAGCAGAATTACTAAGTTCTGGATTTAGTGTTAGAGCCTCAGAAAAAAAAATAAGGTGTAGAATTGTTGAAGAAGACATCCAACCTCTGACCTCCAAAGCATGTGCACACATATACACCTGCACCTGCACTCACACATGTGCCCATGTGCCTACAAGCACATTTACACACATATACATGCAAATCAAAGAAGGACACTGAACCAGTGTGGTAGGGCACTCCCCTGTTTTCAGCACGGTCTGAAGCAGGAAGAGCCCGAGTCAAGGTCAGCCTAGGCTACTCAGCTGGTTTCAGACCAGCCAGGGCAACAGAGTAAGACCCTGTTTATAAAAACTTGACACCTGATCAAAACTTGAGTATTCATTTTTATTAATCAATGAGTTAGAAATTAATTAGCATCAAAGGAGCCTAACTATCTGAGCATGGAGCAGGTAAAATGAGTCCAGCATGGAGCACCCAAAAAGGCCATCAGCAGGACATGGCATCAGATAATGGCTTGGACAAGAAGTGAGGCCAGTTGGGCCATACCCCCTCACACACACACACACACACACACACACACACACACACACACACACACACACACAGAGACCACCAGTTCCGTAGTCAGAGAAATCAGAAGTGTTTAAATCCCACTGTGGATAATGCAGAGTATGACATAGAGAACTCTGCCCATGAAACCATTTAGTAAAGTACAGAATGGCAGCATCCACTGACAGGGGCTGAGGAGGTGGAAAACTCCTCATGAGGAGCCCTTTTTCTGCTACCATCAGCTGTGAATGGCTGCCAAGCTCCTCATCTATCCACCTGGAAACTAGCATCCATTTCTTATCATTCATGTGAGGAAGGCATCAGAAAAAAGCATAAAGCACTTAGAAAAGTGCATACCAAACAGTAAGTGCCCAATAAATGTGAAAATTATTATTGATAAGCAACAATTATACAGCAATTTTCCATCGAGACCTTTTTGGTTGTTCTGATAAAGATAACTTCTTAGGATATACCCCAAACAAGAGCTGGGGTGGTTAAGATCAAGTGATTGGCCTGCCAGGCCTCAGGTACATGGCCTTGTTTAATTTTCATCCCCACTGATTCCTGTAGCTTCAGCAGTCCTTCCTTGGGTTTGTAAGACTCGAGGGAACAAAATGAGCAGAGGGGACTCTTCCCACAGTAACACTCTAAGCAAAACATAGCTGGACTAAATCTTTACTGCGTTCTGCACAAGACAAATCCCATTTCTTATATGTGGTTTGAAATATAAAGAGATCCAGAATGGTGATTTGTCTGTGAGTATTTCTGGAGGGGCCTGGGAGATTTCAAACCACTCCTGAATGCTCACTTCTCCAATGAGATAGATCACAAGTGCTGTCTCACTTCTGGGCCACATTGATGGGGTTTTAGTTGTCACAACAAGTCTAGGACATTTTTAGCCTATAATTTATTAACTCCTAGAGGATCCAGTGGGTAAATTTTAGACAGAACTATGTACTCTATGAAGTTATAATTAACCTTTCATGTATTTGTAGAGGTGGGGTAGGTTTTGCTAGGGAATGTACACATAGATTTCATTACATTCAAAGGGACTGATGACTCAAATGTATAAGAAACATCGCTCTGTGGAATTGGGGTACAAATGCTTAGGGCTAGTCTGAATTGTGGCCTGATCACCAACCTCTGAGAGAGCATGAAGGAGAGAACTGGTTCTGGGCGTACTGCCTCGGGGAGCAAGGAAGCACCCTGTGGACGAACAGCCAGGCTGCCAGCGGTAGGGATCTGTGCAGGTTAATCATCTTGTTCCTTCCCCTTTCCAGCTATAAAATATGATAATAGCCATGCCAACTGCCTATAATTGTTGTGAGGTTGAAAATAAGTGCTCAGAACAGTGGCTAGCGTACAGCGTCATTATCTGGCTGGCCAATTTAACCAGAGTAGCAGTTGGAACATTTTGATATTCTATCACTGAATAGACAGATAGCCCTGTTCCTTCCTTCCTCTCTCTCTCTCTCTCTCTCTCTCTCTCTCTCTCTCTCTCTCTCTCTCTCTCTCTCTTCTGTCTGTGTGTGTATGCATGATCGCATGTCAGTGGGTCCACATGTGAAAGGGTGCATGTGTCTGCATGCATGTGGAGGCCAGGGGTTGACCTGAAATAATCTTCCTTCCTCACTATCTCCACTCTCTCATTCTTTGAGACAGGGTTTCACACTGAACCCCCAAGATCACTGATTCAGGGATCCTCCCATCTCCACCTCCTCAGTGCTGGGATTAGAGGGGTGCACCATCATGCCTGGCTTTCATGTAAATGACAGGGATCTGAACTCAGGCCTTCATTCCTGCATGGTGATCGCTTTACCCTCTGAGTCATCTCTCCAACTTTTTTTGTTTCTCTTTTGGAAAGGGAGAGATGGTCAATACCATGCCAGACAGGCACATGTCACTTTGTGCTGATGGTACGCTACTCATAAAGCAAACAAACCATCATCAATATTAATTGCTTGCCGAGTAAAGCCTGGCTACACAGCACACTGAGAGCACATCTTAACTTAAAGAGAATATTCTTCTCCACCCAAGCATGGTGTTGGTGTGCATCTATCCAGGCTTCTTTTGGACACTAACGTTTAGATATTTGCACTTACAAGTCCCCGTTTTCTAGATAAGAAATAAAGGGTAATAGAAGTATATTTCTCTAGGCACATAGCCAGGATTTGACTTTCAGTCTCAGACTTTTACTGTCCCACTGTCGCTCCTCTTCCCGGAATAACTTCTCTCCATTCTATATGGGTCCTCCCCCTCAAGGCCCAAGTCTTGTCTTTGAACTCTGATGGCGCTACAGTGAACAGACAGCAGTGATGCTCAGATCACTCTCTTCCTTCATTATTCTCCTTTATGGACAGGGCTGACTATTCCCAGGATCAGTGTCTTGAAGGCAAGAGTCAGTCTTCTTTACAGTCCTCACAGCCCTTGACCAGGATTTGTACCTTATCATGCATTATTTGTCCAAGAAACAAGCTCCTTTGATTTACAGATTATTTCTATTATCTATCAAAGTATATATTACATATAAATATTATTTACAAATAAATATTATATATATAAAAATAGGACATTTTATTTTAATAAGAAAAACATTGTTTTCAGCCCAAAGACCCTCTGGCAATTCTGCTTCGATCACTTATTTTCAAATTACAACATGAGTTGGGAGGAGCCCACGGCATCAGTTTGTTTTCCCTTTAAGAATTCTTACAGGGAAAAGAAACAAGGTTTGCTTGTGGAATTTATGAGAGCAAATTATGCTCAGAAAATAAAGGAAGAAAAACCCCTGGTGAAATCATGCATAAGCCCTCTATCTTATTTTAAAAAAACTATCTGAAAGAATAATATTATGGTACAATTTCCAACAATGTAACCCATTCAGTTTGTATGCACACATTTTTTTTTGCACAGAGCTTCAATTAAGTAGCTTCTCTTAGCTACACTATTCTGGGTTTTTTTTTTTGTTTTTTCTGCTGCTGCATGCTATATTTCAATCATTAAATTTCTTTGTTCTGTTGACGAAGGCAAAGACTTCAATTAAAGCTGCGTGGTTGCTTTTTATTTTAGCCTTGTCCAATACTTAAAGATAAATTGTGACCTACATGTATGTCTGTTTACCAAACATGGATTTTTAAAGTCGATTTTTTTTTGTCACAGGGAAATTACTGGAAAAATATTAGGCAAGATAAGGAGAAAGTTTTATAAATTTAAAATCACTAGTCTTTTCTCTTGAGCTTTAGAAAAGCTTTCATCTCTACCTTCTAGGAGAGAGAGAGAGAGAGACAGAGAGAGAGAGAGAGAGAGAGAGAGAGAGAAAGAGATCGAGATCCTAGTTTTTTGGGACCCACCACATACAAGTGTATAAACATCACAATTCAGTTGCAGTGTGCTAGATTAGAGAGAATTGCACATGGTGTGTGTGTGTGTGTGTGTGTGTGTGTGTGTGTGTGTGTGTGTTTGGAATGTGCAGATGTGACTCTTCAAATTCTCTTCCCTTTGCTATTCTTTGGGCTTTTGTGAACCAAAATCTTTAGGAGAAAATGATGAAGAAAAGTGATAAAAGTGAGTTTGTATGAACAATCCTAATGTTACATTAGTAAATCTTAACAGTACATAATGATAAGAACAACGCTGACAGTGAGTAATAGTCTTAGAGACAGCTGAAGTTTTTGTTTGATTTTAAGCTGCTTGGGATCTATTAACTGTTAGGTGGGAGGCTGGGGAGATGCTGCACCAGTTGAAAGTGCTTGCTTGACGCCTGCCTATCCAAGTTCTGTCCTCCTCAAGGCCTGTATAAATCAGACACAAAGTGGTGCCTGTGTGTCATGCTAGCACACCTACCGTGGTGGGATGCTGACAGAAGCTCACAGACCAGCTAGTCTGGCCCACAGGGTAACAAAGAGACAAGGAGAGACCCTGCCTCCACAGAAGATGGAAGGAGATGACAAACCTCCATAGGTACAGCCATACACATAAATCAGTAAAATTTCAAAAAATATTAGATGGAAATTCATCCATAGGCATTACTTGAACCTGAAGAGGGGTTCGATGCTCTCAAGGGCAATCTCAAGGGCAATATGCATTGTCTTCAAAGCTGACCCTGAAGAGGTATGTCTTACCCTCAGTGTAAACCTCATCTACTTAGACGTGACAGCAAAGGAGAGCAACCTGTACTTAAAGATGCCTCCAATTACACATACTCAGTTATTTTCTTTCTCCGACCTATTTCTAAGTAAGAGAAACTCATCACCAAATGCTAATTTCCTTGCCAGCCTCTCTACTATCAGCCTCATGGGAGGAAACCTGGAAGGCGGCTCCTTGGAACTTCCAGAGTTGGGGTTAGGAAACACCACAGTAAAAAGTGGTGCAAACTTCCAAAATGGATGTTGGGAGGAAATTTAATGGAGAATATGTATTCTATACATATTGATTAAAAGTGGTCTGTTTACAATTAGTGTTGAAAATAAAAATAACAGCAGCAGGGCTGGAGAGAAAGCTCAGTAGATAAAGTGTTTTCCATGCAAGCTGTGAGCGAGGCTTTCCAGGGCTTGCTGGGTGGTTTTTCTAACCCAATCTGTGAGTTCTTGGTTCAGAGAGATCTTGTCTCAAAAAACAAGATAGACAGCAATCTACATGACACCCGACACCAATCAACCTTTGACCTACACAGTCACACAATGTGTGTGAATGTGTGTGTGTATGCACACACATGAACATGCATAAACACATGCATGCACACCACACACACATATACAATCAAAAAAACAATAGCAGCAACCAAGTGTTGAGGACTTGATGTGTGTCAGGAAGCTTCATGTACTATTTTCTCTAATCACATACAAGAACCCTATGAAGTGTGTATGATTGCCCATGTTTGGGGTAGGAAGGGAGGACAGAAGGAAGGGAGAAAGGGGGAAGGAGCAGAGGAAGGGAAGGAGGGAGGGAAGAAAGGCAAGCCAGGAAACCCTCAAGGATATATAGTTAAGGAAAAGAGGCAGAATAAATGCTCAGTCCATGCACCACCAGACACTTTTTTTAACACCACAATGCGGTTTCCCTGGTCTGCTTGATAAATCTCTTTTGAGTCATGCTCATTACAGAGAGAAGAACACACTGATCCTGACAGAAGGAGGGAATTGGCCATCCTACCAGACGCTTGCAGTTACCATTTTACCATTTAATCTTCCACCCACATCATTATTCATATCACAACAACTCCGAACTGGCAGGAAGAAACCAGAGTTTAAAATAAATGTCCTCAGAGGTGTTAAAGGAGCTGCCCAAAGTCACATGGGGACAAGCAGACCCGAGTTGTGAAAAGAGCCCCACTGAAACTTACCAATGCCAAGATGTACGGCTCTCCACGGCCTCCTTGTTCTGGCATCCTGGTCATTTTTTTTAATTTCAGGGTATTCTAAACACAGATGGATTCTGTATTGCTGGAAGATGTGTTTACACCATCAGCAGGGAGAGAAATGGAAGGTGACTGTTCTCTGGGGAAGGATGAAAGGTCGGCTTCGTACCTTCAGTAACAGGGTGCTAACCTTTTGAGTTGAACATTGACTTTTACCTAGGACCATTGGCAACAGTAGCAATGTGAGCTTATTGTCATTTTGCAAACCTCACGCCCTCAAAAACTTGCCTGGAAGAAATGGGAACAACGTGGAAGGGTAGCAGAATTTAATGGCATCAGTTACACACATTAGGACTGCTGAGAGATTTCTAGGGGGGAGAGGCCATGAATCCCAGCTTCAGAAAAGGAAGCAGATGCTTTGTAAAGTCGACACCACATGGCTAGGTTACTGGGAGGAAGGGCAGAAATTCTATGCCAGGTGACCCAGCCTATGTGCTATGAGCCATGGAAGTGAGGGGTGGGATGGGAGGGGCAGGTCAGGAAGGCACTAGGTAAGACCCAAGGCCATTGGGATAGTTTGTATGTCCCCCAATGCATTCAGGTGTTTTATTAAAACTTGGATTTCCAGCTGCCTGGCTGGAGGAGGTATCACTGGGAGTGGATCTGATTTCTAGCTCAAAAGGAATACGAAGGTGTTGTCTAGTGGTGTCTCTCCGCTTGGATCTGTGAAGAGGAGTCAGCTTTCTTCCACCATTATGGAACTTCCCAGGGATCTATAAGCCTAAAATAAATCCCATTCCCCCCATAAACTGTGTCTGTTTGGAAGTTCATCCCTGTGATGTGGAGCTGATTACAACAGCCATCATGCAGGTGGCCTTGCGAGTGGGGAAAGGGGTGTCCCTGGCAACTGGGGACTGGTTTTGCTTTCCTGCTCAGCCTTAGACCCTTGGCAGAATCTACCACATTGTTGCTCTAACAACTGTAAATTAGAACAAATTTCGTCTGGGAGGAATCAGACAGTCAATATTCTGGGCTTTTCAGAGTCTGTTTCAATGTCTGAGATCTGCCATTAGAGATGAAAGGAACTATATATATATATATATATGGATATAGTTGTGTTCTAATAAAACTTTATTTATCAAAGCAGGCCAGGGGCCAGATTGACTCCACAAAGTTTTCAGACCAATCCCTAAGAGAAAAACTCAAAAAAAGAAACCAAGTCATTAATAACACAGTGTGTTAGTTACTCTAGTTGAAATAATACAGGGAGCTCAGGGGGTGGGGGGGCTATCCTGTACAGAAGCCCAAGCCAGATTGGGAGAGCTCAAAGGTGGCTTCCAGGAAGAACTGAGATTCCTGTGTGAACAGGAACCATCTCAACACAAGTTTCCATCCTCTTCCACTGATTGGCCTTGTGTTCTCTTTGACCACATTGCTCACAGCTTGTCTCACCTCTTTTTATCAAAACCATCCAACCTCTCTCCCTTTCCTCCCACAATAAACACATCAACTCTTTCCTTCAGTCTGTCACATTCTATAGTTCACTCAGCCCATGAGCAATCTTGTAAAAGTATGAATAAAAATAAAGCTGAACTTAAGCAGATAAATTTTATGGTATGTAAATCATACTTCAAAAACTTACCCCAAAATAAAAATAAAACCAGCAGCTTGACTCACAGGAGTCATGGGATGATTTCATCATGATAAAGATAGTATACATCAGGGATTGAAAAAACCAACTTTATCTTTCTATACAAAATGTTTTCACTGATAAGCCTTCACAGAACATGAACTTACCACCCCAAATCAGAAGTTCAGACAACATCCAGGTGTCACAAGGGAGAGAGTGGCAGAAATAATAGCTAAATCCCACCTGGAATGTCAGAGCTATTGTAATTAGATGAAAAATGTCAAATAATAGATTTAATATTTTGACAGAAATAGATTAAGCCTAAGCCAAAGAAATAAGCAAAATGAAAATTAAATTTGGAAAAGATAAACCTTCTAGGCATGTATTAACAAGTGGCTAAGAAGCAGATGAAACAAGTCAAGAAAGAATTGGTCATTTGGGGCTAGAGAGATGGCTAAGTGGTTAAGGCACTTGCCTGCAACACTTAATGACCTGAGTTCAATTCTCCAGTGCCTGTGTAGAGCCAAATGCACAAAGTGGTGCATGCATCTGGAGTTCGTTTGCAGGGGCAGGAGGTCCCTGGCATGCTCACTCTCTCTGTCTGTCTCATCTTTGTCTCTTTGCTTGCAAATAAATAAATAAATAAATATATTTTTAAAGAATTGGTTATTTGTGTGAGCTAGACTAACTGATGCATTCTGTGCGGAAAATTAGAGAACAGAAGATTCTAAATAAAAAAAAATTAAGTGCTCCTGCAGACACAGGGAGCTAGAACACATGAAAGAGGCATGAGAAAGACATCGTGTGAAAGGTTTCATTCAAATAGATGGAGAATGGGATTTTCCAGGGCCGATGAATGGGTGGTTTCCAATTTTCAACCATAAAATCAAAAGCCCATTTCCCAGGGAAGAGTTTTCCCTTTGTTTGCTTGTGGCCAAGTAAAACAGATGTTTTCTTACTATTTAGAGGTCATTGAGTTGTGAAAGAATATGGTATTTCCATTCTATTCTATGACTTGGGCTGCGAGGCAGACAATGTTATGTCACACATTGCATTTTTTTACCCATCAGACTGTGTCTTTTCATAACATTATTTTGTGGTTTTAGTTTTTTTTAATGGGGCATATTAGAACCTAAGCTTCAGGGTGTTGGAATCCCTGAAAACTCTAGCTATCTGGTACAGTGTTGGACACTGCAGTGAATGCATCAGGAAGGCTATTGGTTGGAAACCAACATGGTGGAGATAGCAACACCAGAAGATAATAATGCTTGTCAAAAGTGAGAACGTGACACCTAACAGTGTCTTCCAGACCTTGACGGGAAATTAGATTTAGCAATTTCTAACACAGATGTCCTCCAGCCCTACCTTGCAGAATGTAAGAATAATCCTAACTAACATTTAAGGATTGTTTTCTATTATCAGGCCCTGTGCCAAGCATGTGACAAGGAGAAGGAAACAGGAATTAATGTATGTCGTACTTAGCCGAGCTACCTTTAGCTTACATAAGTGAAAACAAATTACCTACTTACTCTAAATATATCAATGCATTCTATGCTTGGTATATTCAGTTACTTCCAGTTTAATATCAAAAACATCTCACAAGATCTGGGGAAATGGCTCAGCAATTAAAGGTGCTCGCTAGCAAAGCCTGATGTCCTAGGTTTCATTCCCCAGTACCCACGTAGAGCCAGATGCAGAAAGTGGTGCATGCATCTAGAGTTCATGGTTGTCGTGGTGAGAGGCCCTGGCTCACCCATTCTCTCTCTCTCTCTCTCTCTCTCTCTCTCTCTCTCTCTCTCTCTCTCTCTCTCTCTCTCTCTCTCTCTCTCTCTCTCCTTCCCTCCCTCTCTCTTAAATGAACAGCTAAACAACTAAATAAATAAATAGTTTTTAAAAGTCTCGCCAGGCTTGGTGAGGCATGCCTTTAATCCAAGCATTTTGGAGGCAGTAGTAGAAGAGTCGCTGTGAGTTCCAGGTCAACCTGGGCTAGAGTAAGTCCCTACTTTGAAAAAAAATGTCTCACAAGCCAAACAAAGTAAATATTTTTTTCACTTAAACATAGAAAATGAAACTTCATGCCATGGATTTTTAACTGTTTTGAGGCTATTAAACGTCCTTTTTTGAATACAGTAAAAATCTATATAAAGGGGCTAAGGAGATGGCTCTATGGTTAAAAAGCATTTGCCTGCAAGCCTGCTGACCCTGATTCCATATTCCTTAGCATGCACATAAAGCCAGACTCAAAGTGGCACACGCATCTGTGATCCCAAACCACCAAGGCAATGGGACACAGCCAAGAGTGGCCCGAAGCTCTCAAGCAGCCGCAGAAACCAAGGGACTCTGTCTCAGAAGAGGGTGAGAGAAGAATAGAAACACCCCAGGGTTCAAGGTTGTCCTCTGATGTCCGCATGTATGGCCCTGTGCAGTGCGCAAACATGCTAGAGCACACACACACACACACACACACACACACACACACACACGTGCGCACGCTCATATGCATACACATTCAAAATTTTAAGAAAAATATAAAGCAAAGTAATACCCATGGAGAAATGGCAAAACAAATGTTTCTTGATTTTGTTGATGTTATCTGCTCCCTTGTTTCATCTGGCTATCAATCACCTACCACATCATCTACACCTCAGGGCAGTGAACTTACAATTTCATGGTGTACCAGCATATCCAATAAACTTATTAAAAATATAGACTCCTGAGTTCTACTGGAAGGATTGTGAATCAGGAGGTTTGATATAAGGTCAGAAATCTGTCCTTCCAGTGGGTACCACAGACAAGGTGGGCTTGGGGACCTCAGTGCCCCATGGAGGTTGACCTGTGTCTTTGGAGAAATAGACCCACAATCCCTCACTTTCCTGCAAACTAGGAATTCTGAACTCCATCCACCAGACCATTGAAATGATCTAGTTTGGTCTGACCCCCTCACGTTGCTCTGGTCTTAATCATAATAATCAGAAGGACAGATTCAAGCCAGCGTGATTTCCAGTCATGAAGTTAACTGCTACTTATGATGACAAGTAGTGAGTAACTCAAGAACACCTGGACGTTAAAGAAATTCTTTTCAGATATCTACCTACTCTTTCCCTCTTCCCAAAAAAGAAAAAAAAAAAAGTCTCACCTTCGGATAGTCATTGTGGTAATGAGCCATTTTCCCTTGGCCTTTAACTTCTGTGTTGAGAATGAGAAAGAACAGTGTGGGCAAAGTAGATGGTTGTAAGGTGTTTTATTAACCCTGAAGAGTGGGCGGTCAATATGTTTACCTGATTGCACAGTAGCTGGTTAGACACCAAGGTCATCTGAAAGCAGGGCACCACGCTGAGTGGCCACAGCGAGGGAGGTGGGTAAGATGTGTCAGCATTATTTTTGGTAAAATATAACTGAATTTGCTCTTATTTTGAAGCAACCTTTAAAACACCATTTAGAAATGACTCCCTTAAGATGGAGATTATTATAGTTGACAGACTCTAATTATGAGAGGATTTTGTCACTTCTCTTTAATGTACAAATCCCATGCATTTGTCATCACCGATAAAGTCGTCAGAAGTGAGAAAGCATGATTTCATTCAACATCTATTTATCAATGGAGTTCCCCTTCCTACTGAACTTTATGCTATATCATGATCATGCCAAAGATGTGGCGATGTGGGCTGTTATATGAACCCTTTTATTCTCTCCAGAACTTGTTGATGACTGCAAACTGAATACAAAGGCATCCCAAGTCACGCTGGAATGTTGTGACAAAATCACAGGACAACATGGGATACGTGCCATTCTGTGACTGCCCAACTGTAAACATCGAAAGTCAGTGGAACCTAATGTCAAAGTCAGCACAGCCTGGAGAGACCTGAAACTCAGATTCCAGCATCCAGGGAGCAGGTTCCCTGCGGTGGCATGATTCAAGGCAAAAGATACACAATGTCAGCAAGACATCTGAGAACAAGCCTTGCTCTGCTCTTCTTGAGCCTCTCTGGGGTCCTGGGGGCACCCACAATCTCGTGCAGAAATGAAGCGGGCAGAGCGGTAGACTGGTAGGTAAAAGGAACAGAGCGACTGGTATATGTGTGTACAGAGTCAGTGCCTGTGCTAACCCTAAGGAAAACTTCTCCTTGCTTCATCCCTTGAAACAGAAAGGGGCTTTAAGTATGCCAGTGGGTCAACTCCAAGACAGAGCCCACTTCTGAGTGGGTGAGTTGCCCCTGATAAATAACTGAGCAGCCCCTTGGGGCTCAAGCCACTGCTCTCTGCAGAGAAAAGCGGGGAGATTGGGAGGCAGAATGGAGCTGAGCTGACAGGGCCTGTCTGCCTTTCATGACACATGGCTGCTCCCAACAGAGCCCTTCCAACATCCTTCCTGAGAGCCTCAAAGGAAAGAAGGCAGGCGACATTTTTCTGGAACTGAGGCCTTCTCTATATAGATAAAGGACCTGGTGGCACCCGGCACTGTTTGGTTAACCTTGATTCCTTAGGCAGTGCAGGCAGCTGTTGAAGTGCATGAAAGGTCACTGGCCTTGAGTAGAATTCAGAGATGAGTCACAGCACTTCACTACCTTCGTGGATTCTCCCCGAGGTATTCGTTTGTTTTGTGTGTGTGTGTGTGTGTGTGTGTGTGTGTGTGTGTGTGTGTGTGTGTGCAGGAGCACTTGCCATATACGTTTGCATGTGGAGGCCAGAGGAGAATGTTAGTGGCCTTCTCTTGTCCCTTGTGACAGGGTTTCTTCCTCAACCCAGACCTGCTGTCTATCAGTGAGTCCCAGCAATTCTCCAGTCTCTGCCTACTGCAAACTGGGGTTACAGATGTGCGTGACCACGCTCAGCATTTTAATGTGCGTCCTGGGAAGTCTAACTGTGTGGCCTGAGAGGTCCTCGTACTTAAACAGCAAGCTCTCAACCACTGAGCCAGCTCCCCAGCCCTCACCTAATAGAGATTGATGGCTGAGCTGCTAGAGTTTACTGAGAGTCAAAGGGCAGTGACTGCTTGTCAACACCAAAGAACGATGGTGCTTTCCTGCCACATGTGAGGAACAACAGCTCTCAGTAAGAAGGAGTAAGGAAGGAGAGAAGAGAGTTCCTGTGAACAGAGCTCAAGGCTGCTGAGAGCCAGGCTCTTGGGTAGAAGGCTGCATGGTCATTAGGTTTCCTTCACAGTGAGATTGGGGGGGAAATTATAGGACTCCTGTGATTAGAAAGCCTTTGCTCAGACCAATGGCTCTCAAGTAAGGGGACTTTTGACAAGATCTAGAGACACTTAACTTGGAGGTGCCACCATATAACAGGTGGAGGGCAGAGACCCATGCTTCTCCCATGGAGAGGAATATCTCCCTGGAAACATGGAGAAACCTTAGGCTAGCTGATCCGCGACTGGCTGAATGCTATGTGGCCCAACCACTCGTCCTCATGGTGAAACAGCAGGAGGAGGTACCCAAGCAGGAAACCCTGAATGGGAAGAATCATCTACTTAATGAGTGGGATTTGGGCATAAATCCCAATGAGGGACAGTCCCGTAAGATGAGCTTGAGAAGGTTACTTGTGACAGACCTTCAAGGTCACTTCCACTGTCACCAAAGCCCACACCCAAACCTCACACCCAACTGGTTAGCCTCAGAGATAAAATGCCAAGAACCGATGGCAGACAGGAACCCAAGACTTCTCCAGGGCTGGCCTAGAACCTGGTCTTCTCCTCACTAAGACCACGGGGACTGTGGAAACAGCCGAAAGCTACTCTCAATACACACGGACTCCTGTTTCAGGGGCCCCAGCCACCAGGCCAGCTAAGGTCTTAGAACATTTCCACTCAGACTCACCTTTCCCTCCCTGGGGAAGAGCAAAGAGGGTAAAGAGGGTGAGGACATGGCTCAGCAGATAAAGACACTTGGTTGGAAAGCTGTTGGCCAGAGTTCAATTCTCCAGCACCTACGTAAAGCCAGATGCACAACACATGTGTCTGGAGTTTGTTTGCAGTGGCAAGAGGTCCTGGTGTGCCCATTCTCTCTCTCTCTCTCTCTCTCTCTCTCTCTCTCTCTCTCTCTCTCTCTCTCTCTCTCTCTCTCTCTCTGCTTGAAAGTAAATGAATAAATATTTTCAAAAGATAAAGAAAGAGGCAGAGACCTTGGATATCTCCTTTCCTTAGAGGCCTCCTGTTAGCACATGTGAGCAATACATGAACTTGTTTAATAGCAAAGCTGCCATTGGAAAAAAAATCGTCGTAACTAATTCCTTTGTTAGGTTTGTCTTTTATAAGTTACCTAAAAGGCAAAGCAAAGACATTGGAGAAACTGGACTAGAGTACCTATACCTGGACTCTGCAACCCGAAGCTGGAGGAGGAGTGAGCAACTGGTGAATTCCAGCAGGAGTGCTTTGGGAAGGACCTTACACCAGCTGCACAAAGCATTTGCCTCCGAGGTTGGTGATACCAAATCGTTCGTTGGGATCAAGAAAATATATAAAACCGAATCCAAATCTTCCAAAAGTATTTTTAGATGATTAATCCTATCCTCCAGCCAACCTCAGAAGCTGGAAGTCAAAGTCAACTAGCTCAAAATTAGACCAGGACAACTTATGAATCCACCTGAATAAGATTTTAAGGACTATGTCCCTATCATCTATAGCAATGCAGTTGTTGGCTTACCTGGTAACAGGCCCTGTGGCATCACTGAGCAAGGTGAGAACTTAATACTTACTGAAATCTTCTGGCTAGCAAAACCCTTTCCAGTTCTCTCGATACTTGCTCTCTTATGCATCTAATAGAAATGGGGTGAGGGAGCCCTCTTCTCCTACCAGCAAAGAAGCTCTGGAGACAGTGCTGGGAGTTATGAATTGTTTGTGTCCTAGTGTTCATGAGTGGTGGAGTTCTTTAGGTCTTCCTTTTAATTAATCATTTTCAAAATGGTAGGCTGATAGATAAGGCTGTAGTTTCAAGGGCTTGGAATTGATTTGCCTAAAATAGAGATGAAGCCTGCTTCCTGGACTACATCAGGCAATGAGCTGACCAGCCAAGGCACAAGTAAGTAAGTAAGCCTGCTGCCCAAGTGTGGGCAAGCTCCCAGTATTCCAGGCTCCATCTGTGGCACAGAAAGTGCTTTCCAGTCAGAGGTAACAAGTTAAACCAATCAGTAATTAACACACAATTCCACTCTTGTAGGCACTTCCTAACACTAACATATAAAAATATAAAATGACTCTGTTCCTATGATATGGCATGTTCAGCGCTGGGCTTTTATATGTTAGGTAATTTAATGCCCGGTACGAGATTGCTTGGGCCTCTAGTGACACTGTATGTCTACTTGAATATTTACTCCAAATATTCAGTGAGCTGTCACTGTGTGTGAGGATGCTCATTTTATTCACCTGCCATTAGGAGCAGCCGTGGAGCGAAATTACAAAGTTAAAACAACTTTGAAGACTTTGGAGAACATGTGACATGCCAAGCGCTATTCTAGGTGTTTTTGAAAATTATTTAATCTCAACAACAACCCTGTTTTGAATAACAAGGCTATTATCTAAAATGAAAAGTGCCTGAAACTACTTCTACTTTGCAAGGTTGGGGTGGAACTGTGAACATAACCCATTAGTGAGAAAACAAACAGCTCCATTGTTCCCCCCACCCACCCCAGGGACAGCTGGGGGCAGGAGAGAGGAAAAGCCATCATTGTCAAACCACTGTTATTCCCTCCAGCTGGAGTCCATGATGGCTCTCAGCTTGGCAGAATCCAGTAAGGAGCCTGGGGTGTGCAAAGGCGGAGGAGGAACACCTGCTTTGCTAAACAGGATTGGTCCAAGAGCCTGTGTGGTAGTGGCTCGTGCCAGGAAGGAGGCTAAGGCAGGAGTTGTAGGGCAGCCTGGACTCTATAGTAAGTCTCAGGGAGTCTGAGCTATAGAATAAGACTCTGTCTTAAATAATAGAAGGAATCAAGGAACTAAAAAGTGTGTGAGAAATAGAGAGGGAACTGGGCTAAAGTGCTTTGATAATGCAGGGACACTCAGTGTTCCTGACCCTCAGTAAACCTGCTCACAGGATGTAAGGACACTCAGTGCTCATACACAATGCTTTGAGCCATTGGTTCTGGAAAGGAAATATCAGGAAAGGAACTTCTTCGCATGTCTGACTGGCATGGAGCCAAAAGAAAGTAACAGCAGCAGGTGACATGTAGGTGAGACTGGATGTTCCTTGAAAGTTGGAATAAGCCAGCAGTGACTGTAAGAACCTGTCGGCTTGGTCCCTGTGATGGTTAAATTTTGTTCTCAACTCGACCTTTTTAGTAATCTTGAGTGGGATGTTCACAAGAAGGAAGCCTCTCAGTAGGGGGCAGGATGTAAGGAAGCTAAGGGAACCCAGAAATAAACATCAGTTCCTGGGAGGGCCATGCAGGAAGGAAATTCCAGAGATTTATGAAGCCAACAAGTCTGGGATAGGGTTGCAAAGGCCCCGCCCTAAGGCTATATAAAGGGGGAGAAAAATCTCCATCTACCCCCTGCCTGTGTGCTGTTACATGTGTGTGGTGTTGGTGATGGCTTCTTTCTCTTCCTGCTTAGACCTGTGAAAGGAGGGCAGCCTTTTTTCTCTATTATGGAACTTCCCCTGGATCTGCAGTTTCAATAAACCCTTTCCTCCAATAACTGTGCCTGGTTCGGCAATTCATTCCAGTGGCATGTGGCTAAGGCAGTCCCTGATCTATAATTGAACTTCTAACAGACAGTAGAATGCAAGAGCAGACCAGCTAATTTTGCACCACAAACGTCAAGGTAACAGAGGCCAGCAGCTGGGTTACATTCAGAATCATTCCTTTTTTTTTTAACCTTTGCAAATTAGAACCTTCCATATACCATAATAGCACTGGTCAAACTACACTGCAGTTTTTTTTCTACTTACCTGACTTTATCTCCTGCTGGACTAGGGTTCAAGACCAATTCCCTCTTGTCCAATACCCAACAGGGAAAACAATACCCCACATATGGATTAAAAGAATAACACTGTTTTGCCTGTTGGATATTGGACAGGAGGGGAGTGGTCTCTGACCCTAGTCTCCTGGGATATATGTACATATTCTTCCTATGGATCCCAAGCTGGACTTTTTTTTAATGTTTTATTTTATTTTAATTTTGACCACTTCAAACATGTATAGAATGTAACTTATTTAAAATATTTTATTTATTTATTTATTTATTTATTTATTTATTTATTTGCAAGCAGAGAGAGATATAGAGAAGAGAGAAAGAGAGAATTGGTGTGTCAGAGCCTCCAGCCTCTGCAAATAAACTCCAGATGCATGCTCTACTATTTTGCATCTGGTTTTACGTGGGTACTGGGGAATCGAACTTGATTAGTTAGGATTTGCAGGCAAGTGCTCTAACCACTGAGCATTCTCTCCAGCCCTAGAATGTATTTTGAAAATATGTTCACTCTCTCATTGGCCTTTCTTATGGACTTCCCATTCCTACTAAGCCAATTATTCTTCTAAACACGACCTTCTATTTACCCAACCTTCTTCCTTTCACGGTTGACTTTTCGGTGTGTGTGTGTCCCTCTGAGTTTAATTAGGGTTGCTTGCATGAGTGTTGGTGACAGTGACGGGAGCAGGAACGGTGGCCACACCACTGATGAATATGACTCCCCCTCCCCCAGCTACCAATAACTGCCAATAGCTAATTTGGGAGGAGTGTGATCTTCTGAGCTCCTCACCCATCTAGGATGAAATGCTGACAGGTTCATTTTGGCCTAGAAACCACAGCTCCTGTAAATTCAGGAGTGTGACAACCATGTCCAGAAGCCAGCATACCACAGCACCCTAACCCTAACCTTCCCCATCCTCCAGCTCTTCACGTTTACTCTGGCCCCTCTCGAGCACTGCTCCCTGAGCCTTGGAGGGGAAGATATCGATGTTCTGTTCAGGGATGAGCACACAAGAGCCACCTGTTCTTAACACTATGAGCAGATGTGTATCTCTGCGAGGCTGGTCTTGAACGTGTAACCCTGCATTAGCCTCCTAAGTATGGGAATTACAGGCATGAGGCAACCAGGCCCAGCCTGGCTATTCTTACGTCGATGACCTTTCCATTTACCCATCAAGGCTGCAAACAATCTAATCTTAGATGGATGTAACATGCCTGGTTTGAAAAATAAATATCATCTAGTGTAAGAATAAAATTCCTCACCAGAACTTCCCTCCATGTGACTCCCCAAAGGCACACAAATGGCCTCTTGGCACATTCAGTGCCGGCTCACAGAATAACAGTCACGTCTCCAGAGAGGGCTAACACACAGTGTCATTCTGTAACTGTGACGGATTGGCGGAGAGGAGGCTAAGGAGGGAAAGTAGCCAAGACTGCTAGAGACAGGGCTGGACCTTTGAGGTTGTTTTAAATTGTCTCAATTAATTCAGTAACTGCAAGGCATTCATTATTACAGTTCTCTCTGGGAGAAAAAAAAAGGCTTTAAAAAAAGAGATGAGTTCTTTTCTGGTTTTATTATGTCAGTAGATTTTTTTTTCAGTATCAATATTATTGGCTTCAATAAAAGTCACTTAATCCAGATGGAATGGAACCATCTAGAACAAATCTAAACAAGTTTCCAGAGTATGTCAAAAAGATACTATGAAAATAATAGCTTTGCAGGGACATGGAGATTTGGCTAACTCTTTGGAGAATTGACTCATTTTGAGTTATCAGAAGAAACCCAGTATCACACATTAAATTACAGGACTTTTTCTAAGGAGGGAATTATCAAGTGAGGGAGATGACCTCCTGGCAGGGAGGAAGGGAGACAGATAACGAAGAATCCTGATTCAAAACAAAGCTGTGACCAGGCAGTGAGACACAAGATAGGCAGAGGAAGTGAGAGGCAGACAGCCTGCTCTGCACTGCGCCTATAATGTCAATGGAAAAACCCAGGTGGGATCCTTGGCTGGTCGTTTGTGACATTTCCTGAACAAATAATTCAGCACTCTTTTATAATGTGTTGGTTGCTTAATCAAAAACCTGTTTCCAAAGCAGCCAAGACAAATGGAATTATCACCCTCGTACACACAGATCGCCTTGCATAGGGCTCCAGTCACCTGAGTCAAAACCACGCATGGTTGAGAAGGAACTTCCTCCACACGCATCCATCTGACCCAGCCCCAAGGCATTCTGAGAGAAAGCTGCCTGTTAGGAGAATGGGCGACTTCTCATGCGTATTAGTGAAAGCTGTCTATTGCACGCTGGATAGCTGTAGAAATGCTGTGAGCAATTGTGAGATTATTTATGCCATTTTAACTCTAATGTATTCCTGCAGAGTAACCACACAGCCTACCTCATGTACAATGATGGAGTCCCCAAGTCTGTGACTTACAACAGAAAGTATGGACACACCAAAGGTAAAACAATGGCTCTTGGATTCTCTTTCCTATTGGAAAACCACATTTTCTTAAACTTTTCATGTTGAATATTTTCATATTCCATACCAAAAAGAAAGCCTTTGTGTTTAAAATTTTATTTTGGCTTATTGAGATGTATGAGTTCTGTGCAATGTGTTGGAAAAATCATGATTTAGTTTGATGTAGCAATGCGCTTTTCAGAAACTCCAGTGACTCAAATGCCAGCTAGAATATGTCTATACATGTATATATGCATTCATGCACATATCACACAAGCAAGGAGCATATGTGTGTGTGTGTGTGTAATCTCCACATAAAGCCAGATACACAAAGCAGCACATACCAGTTCATTTGCATATATGTGTGTATATATGTGTATATATGCATACTTTGTAACTAGGTTTACTTTTAAAAAATATTTTTATTTATAAAGAGGCAAACAAGAGAGAGAGAGAGAGAGAGAGTATATGGGCATATTAGGGCCTCCTGCCACTGCAAATAAACTCCAGACACATGTGCCATTTTGTGCATCTGACCTTACTGGGATGCTGAGGAATTGAACCTGGGAAGTCAGGGTTTATAGGCAAACACCTTTAACCACTGAGCCATCTCTCCAGCCCTAGGTTTGTTTATTTATGTTTATTTATTTATTTATTATTTATTATTTATTATTTATTATTTATTATTTATTATTTATTTATTTATTTATTTATTTATTTATTTATTTATTTTGGACAGTGGAAATTGAACCTAAGATGAGCACTTTACCACTGGCAATACCCCCAAAACTTTTTATTTTAACTTTTCATTTTGAGGTGGGTTCTTCCTAAATTGTCCAGCCTGGTCTTTAACTTGTAATGGTCCTGTCCTAACATCCCAAGTAGGAAAGATTGCAGATTTTGTCACTAAGATGACTTAGTTTAGGTTTGTTGAATTATAAATTACACTGATTAAAATCCACACTTGGGCCAGGCATGGTGGTGCACACCTTTAATCTCGGTACTTGGGAGGTAGAGGTAGGAGGATCACTGTGAGTTTGAGGCCACCCAGAGAATACACAGTGAATTTCGGGTCAGCCTGGGCTGGAGCAAGACTCTACCTTGAAAAAAAAATCCACTCTTTGGACTGGAGGGATGGTTCAGCAGTTAAGGCACTTGCCGGCAAAACCTACAGACCCTGGTGTGATTCTCCAGTATCCTGGTGAAGCAAGATGCATAAAGTGGTGCATGCATCTGGAGTCTGCAACTGCCGGAGGCCCTGGTGTTCCCATTCTCTTCCTCTCTCTCTCTCTCTCTCTCTCTCTCCTTTCTCCTGTCTCTCTGGTTGCAAATAAATAAATAAAAATATTTAAATCCACTCTTTTTAATTATCCCTTAGCACATTATTATTGATATCATTTTTCATCATAAATGAGTTCATTATTCAAAATGCCTAAAGTTAATTTTGTCATTGTCCTCCACGAAGAATCCAGGATGATCATACATGTCCCCAAAGGGTATGATGTTATGAATTAAAATGAATGAAATGACCACAGACCACAGTGGAAAATATCAATATTAATAATATCATTAAATATAAATAAATTGTAGATATATATTAAATATTATTAGAAAATAATAATTAAAATTAATATTGACAACAACTTTTTATTGGACTTGGACTTTTATTTGGTGGTCATTCAGTAATGTGAGGAGTTTTTTAACATTTTGTTTTTGATAGAGCTTCCCTTGTATCCCAGGCCAGGCTATAACTTATTATTAAGCCAAGGTTGACCTTCAATTCCTTATCATCCTGCCTCTGCCTCCCAGGTGTATATGACACATTTCTCAGTATCGGATTCTTTGAAGTGAAAATTCACTCTTTATAATGAACAACTCCATTTGAGATAAACATTTTTGAGTGGGGAGAAGTGATTATGATCATGGTATATTATCAACATTTATAGAAGTTATCAATAAGTTTAAAAACATATTTTGAAATGTATTTTAAAAGAGTTTTTCATGTAATCATAGTTTTGTTATATATTTTGTTACATGAGGTCATTATATAGACAGTAATTTTTATTATAATAACCTTTGTCATTTTTCTATTGATAAACTATGGGTATATGTACATATTACAGAAAATTCAAAGTACAGGTAAACAAAGAAATCTGTAATCACACTTGATCCTAGACATTTTCACTTTCTTTAAGATTACCATTTTCTTTTTTCAAATGTTTTTATTTACTTGAGAGTGAGAGAGCAAGAGAGGGAGAGAGAGAGAGAGAGTATGGGTATGCCAGGGCCTCTTGCCACTGCAAACTACAGAAGCATAGAACTACTTTGTGCATCTGGCTTTACATGGGTACTGGGAAATCAAACCCAGGCCAGTAGTCTTTGAAAGAAA
>PVHP010024678.1:0-28098 GCA_004024765.1 Zapus hudsonius | reverse complement strand
CCCTCTTCCGCTCAGTTCCCTGAGTCCTGGTGGGTGAGTATTAAGGCTGCTTTAATGTTGCGAGCTTAGAGGTCCTTGTGTCGAAAATCCTTGGTTTCTGTCTCATTGGCCTATCCTGTGTTGATTGAATGGCTGTGGTTATAGGTCCCTTGTTCATCATTCATTGTCTGCTGGGTTCCCTATGGATCCTCCACGATATGACTGTGGTGGCTCCTCTCTTGTCAATATCTCATCCATCGGCCTACGGTTGGTTGGTAGGGTTAGATGGGCCACAGCTCTCTCGTTGCATCCTGAAAAACACAAACACATTTGGCTTCTCCTGAGTTGGTTGAATGGCTGTGGCTATGGACCCCTTGTTCATCCCGACCTTCTCTGCAAGGTTCCATATGGATCCTCCACAATATGACTGTGGTGGCTCAACTCTTGCCATGATCTCAGCTTTTTGCCTGCTGTCAGGTGGTAGGGTTATATGGGCCACAGCTCACTTGCTATATCCTGAAAAATACAAGCACAATCTCCATCGGAGAGTGAAGAATAGTTCTGCATGTGAAAACCTTACAATACTTACATCGTCACTTTGCAATAGAAAATGTGAAACTAAGAGCATTTTCAAAGAGCATCGCTGAGTCGTGTCTTGTTCTGACTAGAGCAAAAATTTCTCACTTAGAGCAACAATATTGATATAAATATGAAATGCACGACTCAGAAGGAGTAGAATGAGAAGGAAGTATGGTAAATATGAATGAAGGGGCTCTGATGGAATGCACGGCTTTAAATCCTAACCTAAAAGGAGAATTTAAGAAAAGAGAAGATGAAACTCACAATTCGATTTTCTATACGTGTGTGCGTTGAGACGCGTGTGTGAGAGGTGAGGAGGTGTGGGCCGAACATGTCAGAGGACAATGTCAAATGTCTGTTCTTGTGGGGTTTTTTTTTTGTTTGTCTGTTTTTTTTTCTTTTTATTAATAAGAAGAAACTGTCTGCACAAGCCTTCTGTTGGCACCCCCATTTCCCTCCTCCCTGCCCTTATTCCACTGAGGACCCTTGTCGATGGGATTTCCAGAATGTTCCATGGGATGGAGGGCTATGAGTTGTACAAGCAGCAGACTGTTTTTTTGGGGGGCAGGCAATGCCTCTGAATATCCCCCCACTATGGCTCTTACAATCTTTCCGCCCCCTCTTCCACAAAGTTCCCTGAGCCATGGTGGGTGAGTTTTTAAGTCTGCTTTAGTGTTGAGCTCTTAAGAGTCTCTGGATTTCTACTTTGAACTGCTTTGAGTATCCTCAGTGTCTGTCTCCATCGTCCTGGTGCAGGTTGTCAGGCTGGCTGTGGGAGCAGCACTCTTGCTCATCTCTCCAATTCCTCTGTGGTTTCACCTGGGTCTTAGATGATGTGTGAGGGGTGGATCATCTGCTTTTGAGACAGGGTCTCTCATTGCCTGTCTCTGCTTGCCCAGCACCAGCTTTCCCCCATGTACTCTAGGACTCTACCTCAGGTTCTCAGGCATGGTTGGTCTACTCTTCCATCTCCCCAGTTCCAGAATTTTCTTTTGACATGAGAACAGTGTTGAGTGATCTTCCCTGTAGTGCACGCAAACTAGGGATAAATAATAAATAATTGAGAATGCATTTTTTTAAATAAAACTTGTTTTCAAGAGGGTTTCATTTTCTTGTAAGATAAAGTGTTTTATAAGCAAGCCTTTCTTTGAAAAATGCATGGGATATCCTTGCCCTTTAATTCTTTCAGAAAAGTTTGTATACATGTCAAATTTGTATACATGTATCAATTTCCCCAAGGGATCAATGCTGCAGCTTAGTGATAGATTGCTGGTTCAAATCTCCCTTTAGAATTCTGACCAAAAAGAGAGCTGGAGAGATGGCTCAGTGGTTAAGAAGCTTGCGCACAAAACCTAAGAACCTGGGTTCGATTCCCCAGCGCGTAAAGCCAGATGCACAAGGTGGCACATGCAGCTGGAGTTTGTTTGCAACCACTGGAGGCCCTGTCCCACCTATTCTCTCTGTCTCTCTCTGCTTGCAAATAAGTAAATAAATTAATTAAAAATTTAAAAAGAGGGCTGGAGAGATGGCTCAGCGGTTAAGGCACTTGCCTCCAGTGCCTAAGGCCCCCGGTTCAATTCCCCAGGACCCAGGACCCACATAAGCCAGACTCACAAGGTGGTGGCCCTGGTGCGTGTTCTCTCTCTCTCTCTCTCTCTCTCCCCCCCCTCTCTCTCTCTTTCTCTCTCTCTCTGCCTCTCTCATCTTTCTGCTTGAAAATTAATAAATAAAATATTTTTTAAAAATTAAAAAGATATGAAATAATGAGGACATATCATCAACTCCATAAAACTAAACCTTTGAAATCTGTTTTGATTTTTACACATTATCTAACAACTCTCTGTTTATTTCTAAGTATTCTGACTTTAATTTTCACCTTTACATTATTCTACCTTTGGAAATGGCATTTCACACCATAGCCTAGGCTGGCCTGGAATTCACTGTGTCACCCAAGCAGGCTTTGAACTTATGACAGTCTTCCTGTCTCAGCCTTTAGAGGGCTAGAATTATAGACAGGAGCCACCATGCCTGGCTTGAATTAATCTTTCATTTTAATATCAGCTAGTTTTATACTGTCAACATTGCTGGAGAGAAACATTAATAAGTAAATAAATTTGGCTTTGAGCCTGAGGCATAGCATGTCGAAAAGGTCATGGGAGAATCAGCCAGCCAAATTAAGGGCCTGCCATACAGAAATCTTTCCCTTTTAAGTTCAGACTTTAAACATCTTCTAATTTCTTTCTTGATATAAAGTGTTTTCCTCGACACTGGAAGTATCTACAATAATTTATCTTCAATGGCTGCTCTGGATGCGTAGCCCTCCATGTTTGTGACGTAATGTTCTATCTTTTCAGTTTGTAAATAATTTGTAATTGTCGCCTTCATTATATTTTGTTATAGACGTCATATTCGGTTGTTTACATTTCTCCAAAGAAACAGATACACTGAACAAACAAATGCCTTTTCATACAGAGCCTATGACTTCTGGATCCCCTCGCTATGAGTCATAACGGATCACTTGAAATATCTTTGGCTTGCATGATTGCTAGTCAACGGACGGATATCTATCTGAGAGAATGCATCCAAAATGTTTTCTTTAAGAATTTGTTGTTGGTTTTGGTTTGTTTCAAGCAGGGTCTCACTTTAGCCCAGGCTGACCAGGAACTCACTCTGTCATCTCAGGCTGGACTTGAACTCACAGCGATCCTTCTACCTCTGCCTCCTGAGTGCTGGAATTAAAGGTGTATGGGAACTGAGCGGAAGAGGGGGCAGAAAGATTGTGAGAGCCATGGTGGGGGAGACTGTCCGGAGGCATGGCACCCCTCAGTAACAACACACTTGGGCCAGGAAGACCGGGCTGAGTACTAGGATATCCAGGATCCCTTGCCACAAGGACTAATACAGACAGCCCACGGAGGAGGATATCCAACTGATCAGGGAGGGGGAGGGGGGGAACTGGAGAATTTGGGATAATAACTCATGGTTTGCCCACTAAATAATGTAACTCATTATGGACAATAAATATATATTTTTAAAAAAAGGTGTATGCCATTGCTCCCGGATTTTAAAGAATTTAAAGAATCTTTACTCTTTTAGATTGATTTTTTTTGTCTGTTACTCAAAGAAGTTCAAAAATTAAGTTCTGTTCTTTCCCTTTTCTAAGATTTTTGTAGTTACCAGCACATAAAGGGTTTGGATGGAATCTCTAGACGATATTAATGACATAATGCGTAATCTTCATCACCTGGGAAATACATCATCGGTAGGTATTCCTGTGAGGAATTTTCCAGAAGGTTTAACTGAGGCAGGAAGATCTGCTTGAATGTAGGTTCCACCATGCCATGGGCTGGGGTTGGGTACTAGATTACAAAACGCAAGCTGAGCACCAGCATTCTCTCTCTCTCTCTCTCTCTCTCTGGCTCCTGACTGTGGACTCAATGTGGCCAGGACCCCTATGGTCTCACTGTCAGGCCTTCCTCGCCCTAAGGGACTGTGTCTATGAGCCATAGAAGTTCTTCCCTCCTTAACTTGCTTTTGGCAGGTGGTTTGTCACAGCAAAGAAAACAGTCCTAACATCATCAGCAACTGTCGGGTTTGGAGTCACATTTAGAAAGCTGTGTGACCCACTAGAACAGTTGTTTCGGGGAGTGGAAATTCAGCTCAAATTAGTTTGAGAAAATAGAAAGGCTTCGGTGCCATTCATGTTAAAAAGGTCATAAGCAAACCAAAAAAAAAAAAAAAAAAAAGAAAAAGAAAAAGAAAAGAAAAAATAGCCAGGCGTGGTGGTGCACGCCTTTAATCCCAGTACTTGGGAGGCAGAGGTAGGAGGATCGCCATGAGTTCAAGGACACCCTGAGACTACATAGTGAATTCCAGGTCAGCCTGGGCTAGAGTGAGACCCTACCTTGAAAAAACAAACAAAAGAAAAAGATCATAAGCAAACATGTTGGATTCACAAACATTGTTTTCAAGGGCTCTTCCTCCTCTTCCTTCTCTTCCTCCTCCTCTGCTTCCTCCTTTTTTCCTGAAACCGCACCTCACTGCTTGGCACAGGTTGACCTCAAACTTGCAAAGGATCCTCCTGCCTCAGCCTCTTGAGTGCTGGTATGACAGATGCGTGCCACAATGCCCAGCTCCTGTCACTCTCCACTTGCTTGTGAGTTTGTTCTGTGCTCCTTAAGGCTCTGGTGTGCAGCTGCAGGCACATGGAGCATATTCCCCTCAGTCTCAGGAAAAAGACATCTCTCTCTAAGTCCCCAAGTCCAGCCCATATCTGACTTACTACCTAGAGCCAGGAGGGTGAGGTGCCCTCAAACTCCAAACCTGTGAGGAAGACAGAGATGGGAGCCCCCCTACCCCCACCTGGGCTGGAGCATATTTCAGAAGACAAGGGAAATAAGTAATAAGGTATTTGTGAAATTATTTCTTTCATCATTATTAGTGTCATCCAGTTTCCGTTTTGGCAGGGGCGTTTGACGTTAATCCACACGCACCTCTGTACACCCCTGGGGGGTCCTCAGGTCTGTTTACATTGTTTTCAGCCACAGGTTCTCAGCTCAAGTCCTGTAGCCTCTCTGTCTGCTCATAAGAGGAAAGCAGGGGAGGGGGGAAGAACTCCACTGGATTCCAGACGGTTCAGGAAAATTCAGAAGAAAAAATGGCTCTGAATGCTGTCTGATAATCCATTTTTTTTTAATCAAAAGAGAGCAATTTTCCCTCTCAAAGGAGAGGGCTCTGCACATCAGGTATTTGGCTTCAAGGTGCTTGCTGATTAATTACGGACATTTACATAACATTAATCTCCTTTCTGGCCATTTAGCAGGCTTCCCAGGGTTTTTATGTTTTCTCTCCCCTTGGCAGGACATCCTTGCTCTTCGCTGAAGCAGGGCTGGCTGCTTTTGCAAGACATCCATTCTGAACTCCTATTCCAACAATACAGAATCAAGCTCTGAAGCAAAGCTGTAAAATGTAAATGAATATTTATTTCTTCTGTGTATTCCGAAGATACCTGAATGCAGTACCTGATGTTCCCAGTGTTTTGAGCTGTGCATGTAAGAAAAATACATTTCTTTCCATCTATAATTCTCTTCCCCCAATTCTTTCCCAGAATCCTTTTCAGGTATGTAAGTTCAGCTTCAATAATACCTTTTTTTTTTTGTTGTTGTTGTTGTTTGGTTTTTTCGAGGTAGGGTCTCCCTCTAGCACAGGCTGACCTGGAGTTCACTATGTAGTCTCAGGCTGGCCTTGAACCCATGGCAGTCCTCCTACCTCTGCCTCCTGAGTTCTAGGACTAAAAGCATGTGCCACCATGCCTGGCCTCAATTATACCTCATTTTTTTTGTGTGTGTGTATATGGGTGTGTGGTTTGCATACAAGTGTTTTTGTGCATGTGAACACATGGTGGGGTGCTGTGGGACCCTGCTGAGAGGCATGGAGGACATAGGGTTAAAGGAAAGTTGAGACTGGCCTGAACCCCCCAATAATCTCATCCTGAGACCAGTAGGATTTTTGGCTGTCTCCTTCCCTCCCCAACCTCCAGCCACCTGTTGGGCCCCAGCAAACCCTGATAAGTCCAGACATTTCAAGGTCTGAGTTTATTGGAGTTCACATAATTCAGCTATAAGGTGATAACAACACCCAGGCAACAAAAAGTCCCTCTAGCTTATCTACGCATTTAGCCCCTGCCAATCCTTTCATGAGACATCCACAGGTCACTCTGACCCTGCCAATCCCCTTGCCGCTTATACCCCTGCCTCTCCTTTTTTCTTTTGAATAAAAACACCCTCCCCAACCTAATAAATGAGCTGCTCACTGCAACTGTCTCCCGAGAGTTATTCCTCTCGTCAGCTCACCACTGTTCCAAGACTCCGTTCACCTAGCTCCATGGATGAACCAGGTGTTAGTGTACAATGACCCCCCCAAGTAATCTACAGATCCATAGGGTACAGTGGTTTGAAAATTATGTTCCCCAAAATTGCCTTTCAGGTCAATTTGAAGATTCTTTGTCATGTATAAAGACAGAATGCATTTTATATAACTGTTGCTTTGATTTGTAACTTTTTTTTAAAGCCCTCTGCAGGCTCTTTTTTAAAAAAATATTTTATTCATTTTCAATCAGAGAGAGAGAGAGAGAGAGAGAGAGAGAGAGAGAGAGAGAGAGAGAGAGAGAGAGAGAGATAGATACCAGGGCCACCACCTTGTGGGTCTGACTTCTGTGGGTCCTGGGGAATTGAACCCGGGGCCTTAGGCACTGGAGGCAAGTGCCTTAACCGCTGAGAAATCTCTCCAGCCCTGATTTGTAACTTTTAAATATGCATCTGTGGTGGGATGTCTGGAGTGACACTCTTGTCTGGGCTGCACAGAGGAGCCTGGGATTGCAGAGCGTGGTGATATTTCCCAGTAGAGAGAAGGGATACAAAGGCCTGGGTTTGTGAGTAGGCAAACCTACCAAAGCAGATTGTTGTGACCATGGAATGATCCAGAGAATACTTAGTTACCAGATTGTAAACTTAAATGCCATGAAACATTCATTCTTATGCCTGGCAGAAGACTTTTCATAAATATTCAATTTATGGTATTTATGAATTTATGAATATTAAATTCATGGTGAACAAATGAGGCAAACACATTTCTCACCATTTATTTACTCATCATTAGAGAAATTGTGGGTAAATCACTAGTGAAATCTTACTTTGTATCAACTGATATGTATTATACATGAACAAGTTATATGATTTTGATTCGATCGCACATGACTAGGATATTGTCTATTTTTCTCATTGTTGTGGTAAAATATCTGACAAAAGCAAGTTATGACAAAAAAGGGTTTGAGCTGGAGCGATGGCTCAGTGGTTAAAGCACTTGCCTGCAAACCAGAAGGATCTGAGTTCAATTCACCGGTTCCGAGATACACAAGGTGATGCCTGTGTCTGGAGTTCGTTTACAGTGGCTGGAGACCCTGGCATGCCCATTCTCTCTCTCTCTCTCTCAAATATGTAAATAAGTAAGTAAATAAATGAAATATTTTTAAAAAGAAAAAAGGGTTTATTTTGCTCACAGTTTGAGGATATAGTCTATCATGAAAAGGAAAATGAGGCAACTCTTCAATTGGATCCACAATTAGGATTCACTCATTTCTTCCTTTTTATTCAGTCTAGATCCTCAGCCCATGGAATGGATCCACACACCTTCAGGGCGATCCTCCCACCTCCATTCAACCTCTCTGGACCTTTCCTCATAGACACACCTGGAGCTTTGTCTCCTAGGTGATTTTAATTTCCATCGTGGGTGACTAAATCAAGCTTAGCCATCACTGGGGCTGGGAAAATGGATGAATGGGTAAAGTGACAGCCATACAAATACAGGGACCCAGATTCGCATCCCCAATATCTACATAAAATACCAAGAGTGGTGGCTTGCACCCATAATTCCAGGCAGGGGAGACTGAGGCAAGAGGATCCCTGGGATTTGGCAGCCAGTCAATCTGGCTGAATCAGTGAGCTCCAGACCCTGCTCAAAAAATAAAGCTGATAGTGATGATGTAAGATACCTGGCATCAACCTCTGGCCTCTACATGCACATGTGCACACATGCCCCCACACACAAACATGCGATGTACGCAAACCACACATGCATACACATACACACATCAGTAAAAACATTAACCAGAATGACTTAGGAAAGGGTTTTTCTCAAAAATGATCTTCATAAAATTGTTATTTCTCATAGCCAGGCATGGTGACATGCTCCTGTATGTAACCCCATGTTGCTTGACTTTCCCTGGGGAAATACAAAGAAACCCCCACTCACCCCTGACGGACAGGGCAACTGACCAAATAAATGATTTCATCCAAGTCCATCATGGTGAACCAATGAGATTACCGGGGTTACTTATAGGAAGACGGGTGACTCAAAGCAGCTGTGTTACAGGAAACCTCACCCCAGCATGAGTGAGACTCAGATGCTGGACCCCTGGAACTCTCTGCCCAACTTATAAACAATTGCATTGAGCAGTCTCCCCAACCTCCCAGCAAATGTTTATCCAATCACACAAGCATGAAGAGGGACTTCCTGAGTTTTCTGAGATTCTTATGAGTTTCATGAGCCTCCTCTCTTCCTGCAGAAGGGAATGTTTACTCCAAAAGAACCAGTTATACATCCTTCCACTGAGGACATGAAGTGAGGACAGAAAGTCCAAGGACAGCCTGGGCTGCTTAGTTTAGAATGGATTGCCCAAGATTGTTTTAGTTTGAACTTTTTAATTATCTGTTTTTCTTTTTCCCCTACGGGTATAAATCAGCCAGGAGGGATGAACTGGTGCCCTCTACAGCGTATGAAAGAACAGGGTTTATTTGTGCTTAGTCTCAAGGGGAACTTTCATCATGGTTTGGCAGAGCAGCAGCTGGGGTGTGTCAGCAAGAGTGAGCTGAGCTCTGGCAAAGGGCAGCTGGACTCTAACACCCCAAAGCCCACCCCTGAGGAACACACCTCCTCCAGCAAGGCTCCACCTCCCACATTGCCACCAGCTGGGATTTGAGCACAGGTAAGGCTTAATCACAGACACCTGAGGCTCTGGGGAACATTTCACATTCAACCCATGATAATTGTTTTCCCTTGAACTCAAAAAAAAAATTAAATTGGAATATCAAAAGGTTTTGTCACTAATAACTTTAATCAAAAACTCAAACTGTAGTTCTCAGCATTAATGCTGAAAGGTGTGTTCTGAGGGTAACGCCTAAGTTCCAGCATTTACTTATTTATTTATTCATTCATTCACTGAAACAGGATCTCCCTGTGTAGCGCACTCTGGCTTGGTACTGTCTATACTTACCAGGCTGTCTTTAAACTTGTGGCATCGGCCTTCTAAGTGATGGGACTGCAGGCATGTACCATTATGCATCTTTAATTCTTTCCACAGTCATTCTTTATCCTTTCTCTTTCTTCTGTTGAAAGACCCATCGAGTCACATTTCCTTGTCGTGGAATTTAGATTGATAAATCAAAGGATTATTTCCTCTGGGAGAATTGATATGCTGTAAGCTTTGACTCCTGGTTTTAGGGAAGGATGTTGCTTTTGCTAATGGGAATTTATGGGCGTTCAGAACACACTAATGCAATGATTCCAAAGCCTGGGGTCAAATGAAGCCTGCTGTTTGTTGGCAGCAAGCAAAGTCTGTGATCAAATCGGGCTTAACCTTACGACCAGTGGCAATCAAGAGCTCTTAACATGGTGTCATCTCAAACTTCAATGCAGCGTAAGTGATGCTCTCTGGGCTGCTTCTGGCTCTTGCTTTCCCCAGCTGAAGGGAGCAGCTGAGTCAGATCGTGGGTTTTCCAGTTCCCTCCTGGGCCAACAGCCACGGGCTTCACACCGCTGGGTCCAGAGGTCTTGCTGGCTGTCATAGTCAGCCACACACCAGTGGGATGAATTTTCAGACCAGGCACAATTTGGGGGAGGAAAGTATTTATTGAAACTACAGATTGAGGGGAAGTTCCTTAACAGCAAAAGAGGCTGGCCCCTCTTTCACAGGTTCAGGCAGAGAGAGAAACCCATCACCTACACCACACACACAGAACAGGAAACAGGCAGGAGGGGGCCAAGGAGAGAATTCTTTCACCTTTATATAGCCCTAGGGTGGGGTCTTGCAATTCTATCCCAGACTTAATGGCTTCCTGAGTCTCTGGAATTTCTTTCCTGCACTGCCCACACAGGAAAGGATGTTTCCTTCTAGCTTCTTTGAGCTTCTTTTCATCCTGCCCCTTGCTGAGAGGCTGCCTTCCTGTGAACATCCTCAGAGACCCACCCAAGATAATTAAGAAGATACAAGTTGACAACAAAACCTAACCATCACACTGGCTGTGATGGTTAAGTTTATTGTCAATTTGCCTTGTTAATAATCTACAGTAATCTTGGGCAGGTCTCAGAGTTTGCCTGCAGAAAGAATTGACAAAAGGAGGAGGTTCCTCCTTTTGAGTTGCCCTTCTCCCAAGTGGGTGGGCCTTCCAGAAGAGACTGGATACAAGAAAGCTTGGGGGGAAGGAAATTTTCCTTCTTTTTCCTTCCTCCCCGACTGCTGGTGCTGGTGCGAGACTTGAACTCGCATCCTGCTCTCCCACCCTTCCTGGACATCAGAACCAAGTTTCCTTGGCCTCACATCGTGGACTGAAGAGCAGCCACTCCCCAAGGAGCCAACAGGCCTTCTGGGCTGGATTGGGACTGCTGAGACCTCCAGCCACGTGGACTGAACAGTTACTGGTTCCTTCACCTGTGGGCCTGCATATTGCTATTGTTGGACTGTCGTAAGCTACCCCAATAAATTCCCTTTTACTATAATCCATTCTCTCAACTCTGTTTCCTCTAGAGAACCCTGATTAATACACTGGTCCTCTGCAATGTATAGTTAGATGTTTTTCCTCATGTGCCTTCTCTGGAAACTCCAAGATGGAATTCTGTTTCCAACACACTGCTTATCCAGAACTGTAATATTTGCTTCTTCTTTCTTCAAGAATTTTTTACAGTAGACATTCCTCCATTCCAAATTTTAGATACAAGGGAGGACTGGGAGATGGCTCAGTGGATAAATCACTTGCTATTCAAGCATGAGGACCTGAGTTCAGAGCTTGGATAGCACATAAATACTGGGATGCCATGGCAGCCTGCCTGTAATCCCAGCACTTGGGAGGGGACAGGGGATCCCCAAGGTAAACTGGCTAGTTAGTCTAGCCAAATCAGACAGTTCTGATTTGCATCTAGGATTCAGTTCCAAAGTGTCCATTTGACTCTATTGCCTATACAAATTTTTTCACTCACGTAGAAGGTTGGCCAAGAAGCCAAAGCCCTTAGCTTCAGTTTCTAGGTGATTAGCTAGGTTAAGGCTGACTAACAATCCTTAAGAAGTGAGAAATCAGGCTGATGGCATTCAGGACCTTGACCTATGTCTCATCAGAGCCCTGGTTTGGCTTTTATCAGACTAATCTCATCTTGTCTCTAGAACATGGAGACACTGCTGACTCATGAACCTTCGCAGGCCTGACTCTTTAGTTTCTATCAATGGATAGGTCATTCATGTCACTATGTCACTTTCACTATTAAGCAATAATAAGAGGTAAAGTGACACATTAGAAATAGGATTATTATTTCATGTCACTTCCTTTCTAGAAACAAACAGTCTTTAAACAATGTCTTTCCTCTTCTGGCCCAGCAGGCAGTGTGGGTGACAGCTGCCGCTGAACTCAGGGTTTCACACACAGTTGCTGTAAGTGAGGTCAGTGGGAAGTCGAGAGAGAGAGAGAGAGAGAGAGAGAGAGAGAGAGAGAGAGAGAGAGGAGAGGAGAGAGAAAGAGGAGGAGGAGAGGAGAGGAGAGGAGAGGAGAGGAGAGAGAGAGAGAGAGAGATCTAGGTTGACATGAACAGTCAATTTTTGTAACTTTGCAGGATGTGTTTAATAGTTTGGAAGGGAAGAGGGTCAGGAAGAGGTCTATAAACAAATACAATCCCTCTTTGTCTCATCCTCATCTAAGACTTCCGTCCTTAGATATGAGAGAGAGCAAAGCAGAGAAAGAGAGAGGGAAAGAGAGAATGGGTACACCAGGGCCTCTCGCCACTGCACAGGAACTCCAGAAACATGCACCACTTCATGCATCTAACTTGGTTTAGGTACAGAGGAGCTGAAAGCACAACTACAGGCTTTATAAGCAAGCAACTTTAACCACTGAGAAATCTCTTTGGCCCACTTTTCTGGTAACTGTGATACTGACAGGCTCAATCATATGCAGGAAACCCATTTTCTACAAGTCTAAGAGCATTCTTAAAGATTCTGTTAGAGCCCAAATCCAAAAGAAGACCCTCACCACGATCTCCCATGCAACTGCAAAGGGTTTTATTAAAAAGAACCAAGCATGCCGGGGTTCAATGCGTGTCCTTGAGCAGAACAGAGGCAAAGAGCCCCGAATAGATTTGAACAAGGCTTTTTATACAGTAGAACAAACAAGTTTTATCAGGAAGCTACAGGCAAGCATTCATTTGCACATTTTTTTGTAATCAGTCAGGATATTCTTAGCTTTTACCAAGGATGCAAGATTACGGGAACCAGACACAAGGTTACAGGAACTGGGGCTGGAAGCTTAAGCTAACATTTTCGGGAAGAACTGTTAACTCTTTCTCTACTAGGGTCTTTTGATTTCATTCTAACAATTCCATGACCTCCCAAAACAATACCACCAGCTGGGAAACATGTCTTCTTAATTGGATTGAGAAAGGCCTAGGCTGTTAATGAAGCATACCTTGAGTGTGCCTGTGAGGGCATTTCCAGAGGTGATTAGATTATGACCACTCTGACCTGAAGCATGGGTTAATCCACTAACAGATACAAAATTGTGACAGACCATTGGGAGGTGGTAGAGCTGTGGAAAGTGGGCGTGGTTGGAGGAAGACCACTGGGCATGTGTCCTGGGGGGGTGGTGTATTATGCCCTGGCTTTCCCACTAACAAAGTGAACAGCTCTGCTCTATAACATCCTTTCCACCTTGAAAGACTTAAGCCTCTGAAATTGTGAGCAGAATCGATATTTCCTTGGTTCAGTGTGATGGTGAGGTTTTGTTGTCAACTTGATCATTTTAATTATCTTGGGTGGATCTCTGAGGATGTTCACAAGATGGCAGCCCTCTGAGCAGGGGGCAGGATGTAAGGAGGCTCAGGGAAGCTGGAAATGAACATCCCAGTATAGGAAGGAAATTCCAGAGACTCAGGAAACAAACAAGTCTGGGAAAGTGTTGCAAAACCCTGCCCTACGGCTATATAAAAGAGGAGAAATTTTCTCTTTCTCTTCCTGCCTGTTTTGCTTGTGTGTGTGGTATTGGGGATGGGTTTCTCTCTCTGCTTGGGCCTGTGAAAGGGGGCCAGCCTCTTTCTCTATTATGGAACTTTCCCTGGATCTGTAGCTTCAATAAATCCCTTCCTCCCATAACTGTGCCTGGTTTGGAGGTTCATCCCAGCGGTGTGGGGATGACTGCAACATTAAGTTATTTCTGTCAGGTGTTTGGCCGTAGTGACAATAGAGCTAATACAACAGATAAAGAGACTTACTGCCTCATCCCACAAAAAGAGAACCCCAGAAGCACATTGTTTCACTCTGGAAGGGACGAGACTTCTTGCACTTCTTAGCCCAAGGATTATATGTGTTTTGCATACAGTTCTGTCTGTGGACACCTTGTATGAGGGCCGATCTTCACTGTCAACTTGATTGGATTTGGAATCACACAGGAGACACACATCTGGGTGTATCTGTGAAGGCATTTCCAGAGAAGACCCATCCTGAATGCAGAGGGAACCATCCCCTGCACTGGGGGCCTTGGCTGAGGAAAAGGAACATCAGTATTTATTTTGTTCTGCTTCTTGACTAAGGTCACAGTATGATCAGCTTCTGTCTACTTCATCCTTCTGCCTCCATGCTTTCCCCACCATGACGGACTGTCTCCTTTTGCCAGGCTTTTGGTCATCGAGAAAAGGCACATACATCACATTTCATCACCACAAGACATCAACTAGTCTCTGTATTGATGGCATAATTATTGTAGGAGCTACAGCAAGATATAACGGAATAGGTTGTGTCATGGGATACATGTGGATCATAGGAAATACCATTGTAAGAGGACAGGAGTTATTTCCCATGAAAATACAGACTTGAATCAATGCTTTGAATTTTTGAGGAATCAATGATCTGGGACACTCTGAGACATCCTCTCAGAATTTAAAGACAGCTTCTGTGTCTTTGATTGCTTCCCCCTTAAGTCCTCAATTTAATATACAGCATTAACGGCTCTGTGGGTTTTGAAAATAACAACATAGTTTTGTATGCTGCCCAACTGTATTTAACCAAGAGAATGAATTCAAAGTCTAGAAACATTCATTCAGACTTGTAGGGCGAGATGGATCACACTCAGGAATCAGCGTGTCATCTGGGGAAGACTAGCATGTTAAACGGAAAAAAGCCAGAATATGTTACCAATCAGTGTAGGATTCTTTTTGCTCAATTCAGGAGGCAAATGAAGACAAGGTAAGCAATATCACCTGAACAGATTTTAGTGCAGTATGTGCTTGGGACGAGGTCCCTGGCCTGGCTCTTGGAAAGTGTGCAGAGTAAAGCCGAGCTAGATGGAAGGGGGAGGCTCAGGCAGGTGCATCATTGGCTGTTGCACAGATTTAGGATTTCTACAGAGGTTCCCAGTTCTTTGGCTTCAGCACTGGAGTTTGCACGTGGCATTGGTGATCTGTGCAGGTGCTCAATATGTCCACACTCCGAAGAGTGTAGATCAGTTAATTTCAAGCATAATGCCTTGGGGTGGTATCATCAGCTCATGAGCCCGGCTCTTTTTTCCTCCCTTTTTAGAAGAAAGCTTACATTAGGTGGGGAATCTTGGTGTGGGTGTCAGGGCTTTTTCTCTTCTGTTTCAAATAGAAGTATCAATCCAGATTTTCCTGGTGGATTAGGGTATGCCTTCTCTGGGACAAACACCAACCAGAAGCAGCTTATGGGAGGAAAAGGGTTATTTTCGGTTTATAGATTCCAAGGGAAGCTTCATCATATGGAGAGGCTGGCTCACACATCCACAGCAGAAAGAGGTGAGAATTGCCAGGATTCAAGCTGGATCAGAACACTCCTTAGGGCTGGACTCAAGATCCACCCCTAGTGACACACCTTCTCCAGCAGGACTCCACCTGATGGCTACCAAGTAGGAAGCTTAATCAAAAGTACCTGAGGTCCCCAGGTGTGGTGGCTCATGCCTTTAATCCCAGCACTTGGGAGGCAGAAGTAGGAGGATCGCAGTGAGCTGGAGGCTACCCTGAGACGACATAGGAATTCCAGGTCAGCTTGGGCTAAAGTAAGACCTTAACCTCAAAAAAAAAAATACTTTAAACTATGGGGCCATTTACATTCAAACCACCACAAGACCTTTTTGAAAAACAGCTTCTGGATTACTGCTAGACTAGAGACTGAACACCTGACTATGAGATACTTGTTCATCATACCATCTGACCAGCCCATAATGTCCACAGATGGATGGAATTATTCAAGTCGTATGATGGCTCCTGTTTAGTAATGCGTACTCCGCGTTCAAGTTAAGTGCTGTGTAACAGCCAATAGAATGTGTAAAGAAACTATCATAAGAAAACCTTAGGACCCAATGATGTTGCATAATCAGTTTAACACCTTTCTAATGTGCCAACTTCCACCGAATCTCCATCTCTTTCTAACCCAAATCAAGTGTATTTTCTATATTGAGAAGAACTTTAATTCTGGTTCCCCAGTGCCTGGAATGACGGGCTGTAGTGATACACATGTGCTCAGAGTGGTGTGGACCACAAGCTACATCTACAATGATTCATGGGCAGTGACTAATGGTTTGTCTAGAGTTTCAGAGGTATTAAATGAAAACTATTGGAGATTGATGGCAGAGAGGTTTTGGAGATGAGTTATGTGAACACAGCTCTCAGCCTTGGCACACATTTAAATCCAACATTGGACGTACATCAAAAAGTCCTGACTGTGCAACCAGGTGGATGAAAGGACTGAGCAGAAGACACACCAGTTAGCTTCTTTCTCCAAGTCTCCCAGGCTGGGCTGGGTTCGGTGTGCTCCGGAACATCCATGGTGGCAGGGATGGGGGCTCAGCATGGTCTCACCCACAGAGACTTCATTTCCTGCCGTCACATCTGAGTTCTCAGAATGCCAGCAGCAAGGTCCAATACTAAGACTCTGATAGGCTCCCAGAGACTTAGGGAATCAGCCAGCCAGCTGGCAGCAAGGGGATCACACTGGGCCCTCTCCTTTGTGAGGTGCCAAATGACTTTCCCTCGCTGAAATAAACATCCATGCACATTGGGTGTTTTTTTTTTTTATTTCTGGCTTAGCAACCATCTGCCAGAAATGCCATGTGTGGATCTACCAATCAGCTTACTCACCAGGGTGGATTACCTGCAGTGATACTTCCAAAAAGACAACTCACTTTCCGAGGAGGTAGTCAGTGAAGAACCAGACTCCATCTTGAAGTGATAAGCTATTTTTAAAAAATATTTTATTTATTCATTTTCAAGCAGAGAGATAGAGAGAGAGAGAGAAAGAGAGAGAGAGAGAGAGAGAGAGAGAGAGAGAGAGAGAGAGAGAGAGAGAGAGAGAGAGAGAGAGAGAGAGAGAGAGAGAGCACCAGGGCAACCACCTTGTGGGTCTGGCTTATGTGGGTCCTGGGGAATTGAACTCAGGGCCTTAGGCACTGGAGGCAAGTGCCTTAACTGCTGAGCCATCTCTCCAGCCCTTTAAAGTTAATTTTTTAAATCCTAGAAAATTCATTTGTTTCATTTTGCTTATTTCTCAAATCCTGCTCTGTCCCTTCCTGTGTGCATTGGTTCACTAGGGTTACCACAACAGGATGAATGGTGTGATGCAGTAGAAATGTATTGATTCCCAATTCTGTCAGGTAGAAGTCCAAGATCAAGTTTTCAGCAGGGCTAGATCTGGAGGTTATAAGAGTTAATGCTCCATTCTTTCTTCCCGTATCTGGTAGTTTGGCTGATGACCCTGGGTTTTCCCTGGTTTACAGACCCATCGCTCCAATCTCTGTTTTCATGCCTATCTGATGTACTCCCTATACGCATGTATGTTTTTATTTATATGGAATTTTTCTCTAAAGAATACTAGTCGGGTGTGGTGGTGCAGGCTTTAATCCCAGCACTTGGGAGGCAGAGGTAGGAGAATCGCCATGAGTTCGAGGCCAGCCAGTGAATTCCAGGTCAGCCCAGGCTAGAGTGAGATCCTACCTCAAAAACCAACCAAACAAACAAAGAAACAACAACAATAATAATAATGAAGAATACTAGTCATACTGAGCTAGGAGGTTCACACTACACCAACATAATATTATTATAACTTTAGTATTTACATCTATAACATCCTTAATTCCAAATAGGAGGTACTGGTGGTTAAGACTTCAATAAATGAATATTAAGAAGTTCTTGCTGAGAACTACAGAAACTTTCTCTGCATTGAACCCACCAGACTCTCAGGCAAACAAGCTAGTAACTTAATGAAATAAAATATCCAAAGTTCACATAACTCTGTGGACACATAAAAGAAAGCATAATAAAAAGGAGTTTGTTACTTTATTCTGTATATTTCTGTATCTTTGAGTCTTTTATTCACACATTAACATCTCTGAAATTAGTCTATATCTTATAATAAACAGAATCAAAGGCTTAACAGTATTATCACAAGGTTGTCATTGCCAACACATGTATGAACTTGGACATAGCTATTCTTTTTTTTTTTCACTTAGATAGAACTATGTGCATTCTTCGTACTCTATGCATTAAATTTAATTGATAAATGGATGTCCTCAAAATGAATACATTAATTTGGTACTAAAACAAAATATTATGAAGTACGCAGAAAGATATGCAAACAATAGCCTATTCATTTGATATTAGTGAATGATGGGGGACTATTGGTTGAAAGGGTAACTGAATTTCAGTATTTTCTTACAAAGCAACAACAAAATGTTCCTTAGGGTCTAAAGAAGGAGGCTATCTACAGATAAGCTACTACACCTGTGCCCACAGTCCTCTAGAGGTTAAAGCAGTACGATTTCCACAAGTTCAAGGTCAGCTTGGGCTACATAGGAAGACTGTCTCAAAATCAAGCCACATAAAAGGATTGCATCAGAAGGAATTGTTGAATATTTCAGAATAGGTTAATTTCAAATGAGAGAGAGATAGATAGATAGATAGATAGAGAGAGAGAGACTTAAGTGACCCACTTAAGCTGTGGAGGTCTCCGATACTAAGTTGCTGGAAGCTTCTTGCTGCCACATTTCATGATGTAATTTTACTCTATGAGATGGCTCAAGAGCTTCCACCCATCATAAATTCTCAATTTCTCTCCCTCCCTCCCTCCTTCCCTACTTCTTTCCCTGATTCGTTTCCCTGCTCCTGGAATCCAAGCCATATTCTTTGTCCCTTTCATCTTAATCATGGCCCCCTTTCCCATAAGCTCTGCCTTCTAAGCTCTTCCCTCGAATATCTCCCTTTATTGCAGTTTAAGTTTCTCTTCTATGGTTATCTTCCTTGTCCTTAACTTTTCACATGTTATTGTTTATATATAGTGTATTTATTGTTTTATTATTAAAATAAAATAGAATGCACCACATATACAAGAAGAAAAATGTTAGATTTTCACTTGCCTAATCTATGTGTCATTTTGAAGAACTTTGGTTTCTTAAGACATAATAATTGGAAAGGAGAGCTTCTTTTCATAGTTTCTGGATAACTATGTTACAATAATTGCCTTGCTAATTGCTATACCTTTCTTATTTGTATAGCTTCTTTTTAAACTTTGTGTTTTTCTTTTATTTTGTATTTGTTCTTTAACAATTTCATACTTATATTTTGATCATATAGACCCTCCACTGCCTTCTTTTAGTACCCTTCCATTGAAACTTTCATTCTTCCCCCACATACTCGTAGGTACAGCATTGAATAGAATGACCCTCTTCCAGCAACCATGAATTGCCAATACCTCCTGGGGGGGAGCTCATAGGTCCCTGCTCTACCCATGATGGGATGGGCCTGTCCCTGTCTTGTACAAGTGTTTCACAGATAACCCAAGCTATAACCCAAGCTACTATGAGTTCATGAGTGCAATGGTCATGTCAGGTCTAGGTAAGAGAGCTCCGTACATTCCTCCCCATCCTTCATCCTATCATTCTGTTCACTTCCATTTCTGCAAAGTTCCCTGAGACTTGGGATGGGATGATATAAATGCCTCATATTTATATAGGATTTTGGAGTTTGGGAGGATCTCCCAGAGTTTTGAACCTCAATTTTATGCTCCTATTTAACAAAGAATTGATAAAAAATGAACTCAAGAAGGATAAATTATGAATTATTGTGTTTATGTAGGGAGAAATTATGAATGATGAGGTTCATCGGTTTTATCTAGGAGAAGGCTGGGGCAGTTAAACACACACAAGGAAGACAAGACCTAGAAGCCCCTTCAAATAATAGGCCAGAGAGAATTAAAAAATAATGGGGGACTCAGAGATCAAAGAAAAGTCATCCATGTAATCAAAGTGAGCAAGCACCCCCAAAGCATGACACAGAATATCTTATCAGCAGAGGAATCGCCGAGCCAAGATAAGCACTCCCAGGACAGGCTAAGAAGGAGAGACAGACTTCATCCTGATCAAGGCAGGTCATAGGGCAAAATGAGTGCTGGGCTTGGGGGTAACTTCCTCTCTACAGACCGGACATCCAATCTGGGCCAGCCTTGTTACCAGACTAAGGTGCATAAAGGGAGCTGTGTTTGGCTCATGGACTAGGATGTTGCCACAGAGAAGACATGCTGAGGAAGAGGCAGGAAGTTCTTGCTGGGCATGTCCCTGGCAGCCATCTTGGAGGGAAAGGATCAGAGGCAAGTTTCAGTTTTGCCAGGATGGATAAAGGGCATTCTCCCTGTTCCCTCTTTGGGCTTCTGTTCCTTACTGTCTGAAACAACAGGAACAAAAAAAAAAGCTACCTATTCCTGTTTTTCCTTCAATATAGGTCTGAGCACTCAGCAGTCAGGCATTTTCAGTATTTTGACAAATTTTGAGACTTTGCATGAAGTGCTATAAACAGCAAGCTTCTCTGCCCAGGGCTGAGAGCATCACTGAACTGTCATCCCCTTTGAGTACTCTGACAACTCCTGCCACATGTCACTTTAAGAAACCCTGTACCACTCATATTTGTACCAGAAAAGCCTAGACTGTTCTTGGAGATTTTGTTCCAATGTGAATCCAACTCAAAATGAAACACGTTAAGATGAACTTAAGATCATTCACGGCCCTTTCCTATAGAGGCACTAGTTTTGACGTATATCACTATAATCTAACCTGATTTTATCTTTTTAAAACTTGCAGGACCCGAAAGGAATTCATCCACTGTAGTAGAATTCCAAGTGTCCTCAAGGGCACCAGAATTCCCCATCCAGTCTGGTTTCTGACTGCACGTCCTACCCATGTGACATTTTTCTTCTGAATTTCGATTACCTTTCTTTTTGTATTCCACTGAAATCTTTACAAACCACATTTGCCTTTTGGCTCTTGCATCTGGGGTATTACACAGTCTGAAGACTGCAAAGGATGGCTTAGCCTTTTGTGTTATAAGCATCTTTCAAAAGGAGAGTGTCCCTCCTCGCTGGCTTGAGTCATTTTCCTAATACAGAAGATCCTTTCAGGTTGCAGGAGTTGAATTTGAATATCTGTGCACATTGTTCAAGTTACTGCTTTTCCTCCCGTCTGTTTTTCTGTACCTGTAATCCATCACTACCTGCTTGTTCAGCCTCAAGAAAGATTGATATTTTGGGACTCACACAAGGGTTGTTACGTGGTTCATTATTCTGAAGAAAATGTGTTTCCAAGGGACATGGGCTTATTTCTTATCTCTGGGCACAGACAGATCTTTTCCACTGGTCACACACTGCTTTGGGGTCCCTCCCTTCCCACACCCCCTGTCTATTTGTCTTGCTTACATTAACGTCACAGGAAAAATACAACCTTGAATGATATTTAAATGCATGTAAGAACTCAATACAGATGAACATTCTCTATACTTGCAATGGAAAAGAAATAGAAAGTAAATGAGAATATTTTTGAATTTGTTAAAAGGTTTGATTTTCTCTTAAAGCCTAGAACAGACAGAATTTATGTGCGTCGCTGAACCGTCTGAAATTACACAGGGCTGAGGATGTAACTCAGTGGTATAATGCTTGCTTTGCATCCTTGGCGTCCTGGGTCCTTGGGTTGGATCCTAATGTACCAGGAAATAATAACATTTCAGAACCATTTTATTTATTAAAGATTTCCACTCTCTCAGCTAGGGCATTGTATTGAAAAAGATACTAGTGACAAAAAATTGTCACAACTTCCCAATGCTACTGGAAGGTGGCACTTGACATATCGTGACTATAGAACCATAGAATAAAACAGAATGAGAAAAATACAGCCAACTATAAAATAAAATTTAAAATATTGACTGTACTTAAACTGTAAAATATTTGTCATTGATACTCAGAAAAATAATTTTGATGTTCATATCATAGTAATACATAATAAGTACAAGGTGATATTTTTAATTGTCCATAATTAGATACATTGAGTGAGCAAATAATGAGTTGATATCCCCATTTCCCCAATTTCCCTCCTCCCTGTTCCCAATCAGCTGGATATCCTTCTCTGTGGGTAGTCTGGATCAGTCCATGGGGTAGGTGGTTATGGATAGCCTAGGAGTCAACCCGGTTCCTAGTCAGGTCCAGGGAGAATTCAATTCTGGCCAGACTAGACAGCAGCCACACAGATCCACTTGCCTGTCCTTGACCTTCAAAAGCCTTGTCAGGCTCTCCCTCAACCTGCATTTTCACCCCCTCCAAGGCTGGTGGGCTCCTAAGTCTGTACACATTCCTGTGAGCCTGCCAACCAGCCAAGACCTCTTCCATGCACGTAAGCTTGACTCTGAGACACAACCCAACGAAGGGTCCCTTCATTTATATTTCTTGTTGCTAGGCAGAAAGAACCCAAACAAAAGTGGCTTGTGGAGGAATGAGTTTATTAGGCTCAAGGGGAGACTCCATCCTGGCAGGGAAAACGATGGCATGAGCAGAGGGTGGACATCACCTC
Organism: Zapus hudsonius; assembly: GCA_004024765.1. Classification (NCBI taxonomy): domain Eukaryota; kingdom Metazoa; phylum Chordata; class Mammalia; order Rodentia; family Dipodidae; genus Zapus; species Zapus hudsonius. The sequence continues at coordinate 5,839 of PVHP010024678.1, read as the reverse complement.
CGCCACATCACTGCAAACAGTGACAGGAAGGTGTGCCAAACACTGGCAAGGGGAAGCTGGCTTATCACCCCATAAACCCACCCCCAACAACACAGCTCCATTGAGGTTGTAAAGCCCAAACTGCCATCAGCTGAGGATCGGTCAATCAGAACACATTCATTTGTTTGTGGGGGACACCTGGATCAAACCATGACAATTTCCAAGATATGAAGAAGCCCAAACCAGGCTGCCACGTGGTAACCTGCCCAGGACCCCTCCCAGTTTACTCATCATGGGAGCTTTACTTCTTTACTCTTGCCTATGTTCTTCTGAAAATCAATCTTTAATAGTTTTAACCTTCATGTCTGTGTTTTTCAGTTCTTAGCCTAACATAGATAAGGACTCGGGTTGGAGTTCTAATCTCACTGAGAGCTCAATCCCACATCAGTATCAACGTAAAGAAACACAACAGAGTGAAATGTGAGACAAACAAAAATTACAACATGGGCTGGTGCCATGGCTCAGTGGTTAAGTCTCTTACTAGCAAAGTCTGATAGCCTAGGTTCAATTCCCCAGTACCCATGTAAAGCCAGATGCACAAAGTGGCGCATGCATCTGGAGTTTGTCTGCCATGGCCAAAGGCCCTGGCTCACCCATTCCCTCTCTCTCTCCTTGCAAATAAAGAAATAAAAAAATATTTTTTAAAAAATATCTAAAAATTTGTGCTGGGCATGGTGGCACATGCCTTTTATCCCATCACTCAGGAGGCAGAGGTAAAAGGGTCACCATGAGTTCCAGGCCAGCCTGAGACTACATAGTGAATTCTGGGTCAGCCTGGGCTCTAGGAAGACCTAATCTGAAACAAACAAACATATATATATATATATATATATATATATATATATATATATATATATATATATATATATATGATCAGATTGAATTTGAATCCAAATCATAATATGAAAAAAGTGATAAATTCTATATTCTGATAAAACTGATAATTCCTATATTTACCCCCTCATGCTCATGCTGGTGAATTAAACGATCACAAATCTACCCACTGAAATTACATGAAAAATTAGTGTCTTATTTGAGGTTACACATTTAATATAAGTATCACTGGGCTAGGATCACAGCGTCGAGTGGGAATACCTTCCCTTCTGAAGTTTTCAGGTCAGAATCTATGTCCTTGGTTTTTATGATGTGTAAAAGCATTCCTGGCTCGTGGCTTCTTTCTCTAATTTCATGGGCACCGACGTCATGATGAGATAGTCTCACATTCCTTTATCTTGACTTATCTTCCAACATTATATCTCTTTCTGTGATTTCTTTTCTTTTCTTTTTTTTTCACTTTTAAGCGAAGCTACACTGGACCTATTCAGACAACCTGGATAACCTCCCTCTCCCGTGGCTACATGATCATCAACTTCAATTCCCTTTCAGCTTTAATTTCCCCTAAATTCAATGATTATCCTCTTGACTCTTCAATTTAGTGAATGGCTGGCAGTTTCAGCATGAGTCAAAATGATAAAATAGGTCAAGTTGACCTCTGAGACACTCAACCCACACTTTAATCTCTCCCCTAAATTCCAGAGTATTCCTCACCCCTTGGGTACTTGGCATCCTCTGACACACTGGTCCTTCTGAGCTCTTCTTGCACTGAGTGGACTATCTCTATTTGTGTTTTAAGCTTTATCTGTGTATCGCTTGCAGCAGAGGTGGCTGGATTTGTATCCTTAAGTCTCACCTTTCACTTCACCCCACAGGCTCATGTATGTCTGAACATTAATCCCCTGTTGGTAGAGCTGTTTGGGTGAGTTGTGGAACCTTTAAGAGGTGAGGCCAAACTTGAAGAACTAAGTTGCTGAGGGTGGACCTTCAAGTTTGTCGTCCAGACTCACTTCCTGTTCCCTCTCTGCTTCCTGTTTTGGGTCAAGAGAGGAAAGGAAGAGTCACAGCCCCCCAAAAACTGCCCACCAGGATGGCTTCCCCTCCATGATGGATTGTCTCACAACATGAACCAAAATAAATCCTTCTTTCTTTATTCCCATTTATTCCTTGGTATCATTTCCCCCAAATAAATAATCTATAGATTAAAAGGTCTTGTCTTAGATTTGGCCCATTCAAGAATGTTATCCTGATCAAGAAACTTTACATGTTTATTAATTTTTAAATACATTTCAGGCACTAGTGAACGGATGAGAAATTTTCATTGCCATATAGGCAGTCTGTGTGTGTATCAGGCCAAGTACAGAGCTGACGTTGGTAAGGATTCAGGGCTGGCCTCTTGGCTTAGCTCCATAACAGGAAGCATCTACCTAGTAGGACTGCAGCTGCGAGCAATGGGCTGCTTTCCTTTGCACAGTGTCCCTTGGTAGTGCAGTTTGTGAAAGAGCCAAGAAATAAAGGTGATTTGAGATTGAAAAGAAACTGATCTCCTCAAGGAGCCACATACCACCCAAACTTTTAAAAGCAAAAAGAAAATAATAATAATAATCTGGTTGGAGAGATGGCTCAGTGGTTAAGGCACTCGCCTCCTTTGCCTAAGGCCCCTGGTTCAATTCTCCAGGACCCACATAAGCCAGACCCACAAGGTGGTGGGCCTGATGCGCTCGCTCTCTCTCTCTCTCTCTCTCTCTCTCTCTCTCTCTCTCTCTCCTCTGTATCTTTCTGCTAGAAAATGAATAAATAAAATATTTGAAAACTATTTAAAAAAATAATAATCTATTTTTTAAAAAAACTCTTAAATCCTGAGTAATTTATGCAATTACACTATTCTATATCCTAAATGAAATTTCAAAGCTTTTCATCCAAAAGAAATAAGCCTTAGTAAATTTTACTCTCAAGTCCGCCAAAATAACGTAAAATTCAATTCACAGAATCACATTATTACCAAGAGAATCGATATTTTTTTTCAATAAGTGACTTTAACAAAAGGATTTAATATAATCTCCACTTTATGAGGGTAATTCTTGCTTGTTTCCTGCACCTGTTACCATGCTCATTTCAGGTTAACTACATGAATAATATCACTAAACATCTCCTAAGGATTGATATGTATAATAAAAAAATTCTCTATGCTCCATTCTTTGGAAGAAATTAAAGATTTTTTTTGTGTTAGTCAACATCCTACAATTTGTACCATGATCTGCCCAAAGCAGTTAGATCTGGATCCCTGGAATATGTAGTTTGTGAAGGGCCCTTCCATCTACAGAGCTGGCAAGATTTCTCAATGGGATCTTCTCCTCTCTCCTTTCTCTTCTAATTTACTTTTCCTCTGCATCTTCACTCTACTCTGCTCAACCTCCAACGCTATCTCTGTCGCCTCTTATCTTGTGTTGTGTGAGAGGATAATCTGTCTAATCTGCTTCTTGCATTAGCCTTTCATCAAAGTGGCTTTAAAAATCGGACCTCAGGGAACTGAGCGGAAGAGGGGGCGGAAAGATTGTGAGAGCCGTGGTGGGGGAGACTGTCCAGAGGTATGGCACCCATCAGTAACAACACACTTGGGTCAGGAAGACCAGGCTGAAGACTAGGCTATCCATGGTCCCCTACCACAAAGACAGATGGCCCACGGAGGAGGATATCCAGCTGACTGGGGATGGGGAAGGGGGGCAATGAGGAATTGGGGATAACAACTCATTGTTGGCCCACTACACAATGTAACTCATTATGCACAATAAAAAAAATTTAAAAAAATTGGACCTCAACAACTTGAAGGAACAAAGGGCTATCTTGGCTCACAGTTGCAGAGGGTTCAGTTCATAGTTGCTGGGCCCCAGGTACCTGAGCAGCAGGTGGAAGGTAACTGTTCATCCATGGTGCACAGGTAGCAGAGTAAAAAGAGAGGCCCAGGGACCAGGAAATGATCTTCCAAGACAGGTCCCTAGTAACCTACTTCCTTTGACTAGACCCCCACTCACTAAATTTTTTAGAACCTCCAAAGTTAGCACCCCAGCTTGGAGTATGCAACACAATGGGTCCATTGAGGATATTTCGTATTTAAACCATAATATTCTTGCCGACAGACCTGCTGAGGAGAAACTAACAGGAAGCCCTGTGATCCTAAATGTATTCGTTACTGTCTCTGTGACAAAATACCCAACAAAGGCAACTGAAAGAAGACAGTTTATTTTAGCTTACAATTCAAGATCACAATTCAAGGTCACAGTTCCTCTTGCCGGGGAAGTCTTCACAGTAGGAACTTGAGGCATCTGGTCATATCGCCATAAGAATGCTGCTGTCTCACCTGGCTTTCTCTTTCTTATGGAGTCCAGGACTGCAGCCCATGGGCTGGTATCCTCCACAATCAGTATGGATCCTCTCATCTCAGATAAACTAATCTAGAAAATTCCCCACAGGCTGAGGAAATGGCTCAGTGATTAAAGGCACTTGCTAGAATGTTCCTCACAACCATTCCCAGAAGTTTGTCTCCAAGGTGATTCAAAATCCTGTTCAAGTTGACAACCAGACATCAGCCAATACACCAAACTTAGGGTATTTGAAGGAGATACTGTTCTTTGACAAAACAAAACACAAAACAAAACAAAAACAACAGTGTCTACGGGGCAAAATGAAAGAGTGATGGTCCCCAGCACCCACATAAATTCTGGGAGGTGTGGTGGCTAGCCTAATCATCCCAGGCCTCAAGAGGTAGAGACAACACCCAGGTCAAGTGGGTTAGCAAGACTAGCCTGATCGGTGGCCATGGGTTCAAGGGAGAGACCCTGCCTCTGTAAACACAGTGCAGGGCAATCCAGAAAGCCACCCATCAACCTCTGGCCTTCTTGCCTTTATGCAGACGTGTGTGCATGCCTGAATATGCATGCATGTCCCAGCACATAGGAACACACACACACACACACACACACACACACACACACACACACATTTACACACACTAGGGTCAACGTTTTCTGTGAAGCCTTCTGCTTGGGATTTTCCATTGAGCTTGTGCTAATGCCGATGCCTGATACAAGCTGCATTTCTGGCCAGCCTGTGGGACACTCAGGGTCGGAGTGCCTCTGCTCCATCTGCACTGTGCTCCTTATAAAAGCCACATGAACTTGCTGTCAGATCCCATCCTGTTCACAAAGCTGCAAGAGTGCTTGGAAGTCCCCCCAGGGAAAATGCAGAGCCTGAGCTTATAGATAGTAGAACTGGAATCTTCAATCATTTACTCCTTGACATCCCAGCCTATGGCTGTGAAAGAAAAGTGGTTGCAATTTTCAAACCCTGTGTCTTTCTCTCTCTCCCTTTCTTTTGTTCCCTCGTGCTAAACATTAGCCAAATCAAACAGCAGGAATGAGATCGCAAGATTTGGATCCCAAATACTGGGAAGACAAACATATTTAGCTTATTTGACTTGAATAACTGTCTTATGTTACTAAGAACAAACAATCACTTCTTCTCCTCCCGGTCTTAAAACTTGGCATTTGAGGACTGAGTTCAGTTTCTGCTTCCTCTTGGAGATGTTGTCTGGTCATAAGAATGCATAAAACTAGTCAATGGCTTGGTAACTTCCTGCTAATTCCTATTATTGTAAAGATACATCATTCCCTGTTAGATTTTAAATACATGTAAAGTTTAAAACCAAGCTTTCATTTGTTTGATGATTTCATTCATCATGGAATACAGAAATGTAAGGCCCTAAAGACACACCCACCACGACTCAGGGAACTGAGCGGAAGAGGGGGCGGAAAGATTGTGAGAGCCGTGGTGGGGGAGACTGTCCGGAGGCATGGCACCCATCAGTAACAACACACTTGGGCCAGGAAGACCGGGATGAGTACTAAGGTATACAGGATCCCTTGCCACAAGGACTAATACAGACAGCCCACGGAGGAGGATATACAAC
>PVHP010024677.1:0-26203 GCA_004024765.1 Zapus hudsonius | reverse complement strand
ATATATATATATATATATATATATATATAAATCTGTACATATAAAATGCAAGAATTATCTATGTTTATTAGAAGTGGGTTTAAGCAGAGAGCTGCTCTTCTGCACCGCCATCTCCACATTTCAAGCTGATCCTATATCTTCTGTCACTGCATAAAAATCCACTTTACAAGCAACTACATACTTGCATAAGAGCAACTACTATGAAAACACTGCATTGCCTGCTCATAAACCTACGAGTCCAAATAGGAGCCTTTATAGTGAAGTAACTGAGATTCAGCCATCCTTCATCCACTGGAAACCACAGTTTTGGATATGAACTACTGATTATTCCTTTGGGATATAAATTTAAGGAGCATCGGACTTTTAGGATCATTGATTTTTTATTTAAAACTCTTGATAGGAAATCTCATAAAATATTATCTGTGAAGCTTTCTGTTTTGAGATCAAGGTAATACCTTAATCTTTAAAATCTTTATTAGCGTGCATGTTTCCCTATAAACTCACAGATTCGGAAGAAAATAGCTACTTGAAGGGCTATCATCAAACCCACTTTTAGATTACAGCCCAAAGTGCCAAGGTAGCAGCATGCAACTTAGTCCCGAGACTGCTGTGCATCTGCGCCTCCTACAGCAGCTCGAAAAACCAATTAGGCATTAGGACAGGTTATCTCCAGAGGAGGGCCCATCAATGCAATCCCATTGCCCTGGGAACCTGGTTGCCCAGGAATGCACAAATGTTGTAGCAGACACATGTCTGCAATCACTGACAGACAGGTAAACATTAAGTCTTTATGTCTTTGCTGTACACAGTGGAAAACAAGAGGCTACTTCTAAGGTGTTCCTATGTTGGCCAGAGGCCAGGTGTGGAAGAAAGGAAGCCAGGATGCAGATAGAAGATGCCCTGGCTGCAGCTCAGGCACCTGTGCCCAGTATGGCTAACATATCTGTACCACATGTCACTCCAGAGCTCAGCACCTAGCAGGAGTGCAGGATGGCTGGAGCTTATTGTCTTCTCCCTTCTCACATGGTGATTCAGAAGTCATGAACTCTGTGTGTATCACAAGATCACAGCCAGAGGCTGCGACTCTCAGGATCTGGCCAAGTTCCAACCCAGGTAATTAAACTCTGCTTCCGGAATCTGTCCTGCTGTTTCCATTTGCTACAGCTTCGTTCACTTGCTTACCTTTTCAAGGAAAGAAAAATGGCAAGAAATTCTTCTTGAACGCCCCAGTCTTGTTGAAACAGAGAAGAGGCAAATGTGACAGGCCACCACAGGAATGGCTGTGTGAGTCAAGAATGTGAAGAGGGTTGTGTGGGAACTCACACACGTGACAGACTTCAGAGAGAGAAAGTTACCATGGATGGAATGGGGCCACTGAACCATGATGTCTTTGCCTGTCTTCTCTATAACCACAACAAAGGCCCTATTCTTATCCAAAAACCTGGCATGTTCCTGCAATTACTTACCTTTTCAATACTGGGGGTCTTTAGGACTCCTGTAGTGGCTCTAAGCAGAGACCCATGAAATACATGAACTCTCCCATTTCTCTCTACACCGGGCATTCTAACAATGCAGCAGGCAACCATCACTCAGATGACTGCAAGTTTAAAGCCTGACAATATCAATCTGGGGCAAGGATGTAGGGGAAATAAAACTTCCATGCACTGCTGGTGGGAATATAAACGGGTTCAGATGCATTTCAGAGCAATTTGGCAGATTCTAATAAAACTAAAAATATGTCTTCCCCCATTCCAGCAACTTGGCTTCTCAGTGTGTGTGTGTGTGTGTGTGTTTGTATGTCCACTGTTGTGCTCTGATATCACACCAAGACACACAGCCTGATGTTACATGCAACACTATTTTTAACAGAGAAAACAAGGGGGATACTAAATGTTCATAGAAGACAGAATATGTTATTTACCTATGATGGAATACCATGAATTGATCTTTTAAAAATGTAATACTAAGTAGATGGTAATAAAATAAAAGCAAGACAATAGTCAGCACTCCATACCCACACCTGCAGATTCAACTGAGCATGACTAGAAATAATAGAAAAAAATGGTTGGGTCTGTATCGAACATATAAATGCTTTTTCTTCTTTTCCTCTCCCAGTGACTATTGATCTAGACTTCACATTGCATTGGTATTATAAGCAGTCAAGAGATGACTTGAAGTGTTCAACCAGGATAAAGACTATGCCCTTTTATTTAGACCATCTACAGATTTTGGTTTCAGTGGGTGGGATCTGGGACCAACAACCCTTCCTGCCCCTCAATGGAAATCAATGGACAAGTATACAGAGACATTTATGCAACTGAATTCTACTAATTAAAATTTAGATGACAAAATTAATATTTTTGCTTTTTTATGAATACATAATGCTTATGAAAAATAGCAAGCATACATGTACATATATACACACACTTGCAGATTGCCCAGAATGGTATGTTTATACATACACATATACAGTTACAATGTTTGCAGAGCATGTATATTTATATACATGTACATACATCTGCAATGTTTGCCCAGCATGGTATGCACACATACATAGTTGCAGTATTGTCCCACATACAATGTTTATACATGCACATATACACAATTTCAGAGTTTGCCCAGTATGATATGTTTATTTATGCACACAGTTGCAGGTTTCCCAATGTGGTATGTTTATGCATGCATGCCTGCATACATACATGCAGATACACACACATTTGCAGTATTTGCCCAGTATGATGTATTTATACATGCAGTTGCCATGTTTGTCTAGCATGGTATGTTTCTTGGTAAAGGTACAGGCCTGGATCCCATGAGAGAGGGAACAAGCCGCTCTTGCTTTTCCAAGCATGCCAAATGCCAAGAGGAAATGGGCCCTTGATTTAGCTTGCCCACCTTGATTATCTGGGAGAGGCCAAGTATGCAAAAGTCCAGGGATAGTAGAGAATGCCAGGCTGTTAGAGGCAGGACCACTGCCCCTTGGGGATGGTCCAGAGGCATGGTCCATTCATCTCCCATGGTGTCCATGGTTACCTCTATGGCCTCAGGTTTGGCGCCTGGACCAGTTTGGCTCCCAAGGATCCACCCCACACTTTTTGTTTTTTACTTTTAAAATATTTATTCACTTGCAAGCAGAGAGATACAAATAAAGGGAGGGAGGGAGAGAAAGAGAGAGAGAGAGAGAGAGAGAGAGAGAGAGAGAGAGAGAGAGAGAGAATGTATGGGTGCACCAGGGACTCCAGCTACTGCAAATGAATTTCAGATGCATGCACCACTCTGTGCATCTGGCTTTACTAGGTTACTGGGGAACTGAACCTGAGTCGTTAGGCTTTGTGGGCAAGAGCCTTAACAGCTGAGCCATCTCTCCAGCCCCCAAGGATTCCATTTTGCTAACAAGCTTGTTCCACCTGCTGCAGCCAGAATAGTCCTCACCATCATCCTCTGCTACTGCACCAGAGCTGGAACCTGCATAGGGGGCATCTATATGATGACCATCTCACCACCATGGTGACCACAGGGGAAAGTGACAAATGGTCCTGGTGACGTGCATTATATTATTAAGAGAATAATGAGAACTATTAAGGGTTTATCACATTAGGGTATTTTGTTTTGTAATGGGGATGCTTCTCACCCATTGTACTTTTTAAAAAGCACTAACATGTAAGAAAAAAAGACAAGCAAGAGGCCATTTCTGAGGCTTGCAGATGATTTATCCAGGTGTTTTATATTGGACAGATCACAAGATTGTGTAGGTCTATAATGCTTGAAATCAAATGACCAAACTATGGAACAGTGACAGAAACATACGTTGGGGTGTGAAAAAGGCCACTTCTCAATATTTGCTTCCTGTTATTGAAAATGAAAATCCAAAGCTCATGGCAACAAGCCAGCAGATTCTCTGCCAAGATGTTCAAGTACAACAAAGGGTCCATGTATCCCCTCAACCCGTGTCTTTCATTTTCAAAGCTGAGATATCGACAAACCAAACATGTACAGGTGACTGCATGCTTTTTGGCTTCTGGATAGGCACAGCAGCATCTAGAGACTTCTCATAAAGCTCTGTTCCAAGGACAGTTTCTCCCTGGGTTTTGGTTTATGTGTATATCTGTGAGAGATAATGTATCCCCAGTTATGTACCCAAACATTAAAAGAGAGACAACTTACCACATGGATGTCCTAACACCTTCACTTCATCAATTGCAAGGTAGCCTTGATGTCCAGAGGTTACCACTTCAAAAACCACCTGGAAAATTAAGAAAGATCAATGCCATTCAGTTGTCCTGTCAGATTTTTACCGAGTGTCCAGTGTAAATAAAGCAGAGTTTCCCTTTTCCATCCATTCATTTTCTTTTACTGATTGTGAACTTCACTGTCTGAGCATAGAGCATACTGGTTATTTTCCTTGGTGATATGCTCTTATGATCCCTCTCCCCTGCTCCCATTCCATGGATGCATTCTTCAGCGGCGGTATTGGTCTTTACTGTGAGGTCATGAATGTACCAGTCTTTGACAGATACAATGCATTAAATGCCTAGAAACCATGCTAGTGGCCCCAAACTGAAAAGGCCACCTAAGATACAACCTGGTTTTTAGGGGGAGCTACAGAGAAGTGGATGGGATAGGAAACTGGTTAGAAGGAGAGATGTGAAAGACAGAGTACCTGAGTCATTTGCAATGGGCAGAAGAGACAGCAGGGAGCAATTACCAAAGTCTTTAAAATCATAAAACTTAAGAAATGCTAGGAAATTCATGCAAAATAATAAAGGTTTACTATATGTTAAACCCAGCACCCTGCCACATACATTATTTTTCCGCTCAAGGGGAAAGGTGAAGATTGATATTGGTTTGGGTCAAATTTTTGAAGGTAATTGATCAGAATGAACCATACAAGAGGATCCAAGGGTTTATACCACTGAGAGGATGGGAGGCAGGAGAGGAGGGTAGAAAAGGAGGGAAGAAGTGAGAGAGAAAGGAAGAAAAAGAACATGGAAGAGGAAAAGAAAGGTAGGTAGTGAGAGAAGGAAGAAGGGAAGGAGGGAGAGATTGTATAAGAAAAGCACAGGGTGGTTACCTTTATCATCAACTTGACTAAATTGCCAGGCACCTTGGAGATATGTAAAGCACACCTCTCGGTGTGTCTGCAAAGGCATTTACAGAAAGGACTCACTATGCAAATAAGACAAACCTTGATTGTGGCTGGCACGACCCCATAGACTGGGGGTCCAGAAGGAACAAGAAGTGGCAAGCAGAGAGCCTAGAGGTGCATGCATTTTCTTCTCCCTCTGTTTCCTGGTTGCCATGAGATGAGCTGCTCTTCCAACACAACCTCTCCACAATGCTCTGAAACTGAGCTAAATACACCCTTCCTCTTTTAAGTTACATCAGGAAATCTATCCCAGTGAGGAGGAAGAGGACTATTTATCTGCTGGACTAACATGCCAAGAGAATGCTCCATAAGTAATGGTTGTCAGGAGTAATGGATAGGGGGACAAGAGTTAGCAGGGAGATGATGGGCTTACAAAAAGACAATCTGAACCATCATCTCTGTTGTACTGGAACTGTGGTGGTGGACCCACCTATCCACTCAAGTAACTGAGTTGTACAGAGTCAATGGGAAATATCTCAATGGGCAAGGCACTATAGATGACAACAATGCCAATACTAAACATCCAGACAGAGACAGCTCATGGGAGGAAAGGGTTTATTTCAGGCTCACAGAGTCCAGGGGAACATCATCAATGGTGGAAGGAGCTGGCTCCCTTTCATGGATCCAAGCAGAGAACCACCACCAAACAGCCAGCAAGCACAAAATGGCCTGAGCTCCAATAGCTCTGAACACACCTAGTAGGGATGCACTCAAGATTGGGTCCCAAACACACCCTTCCCCAGTAGGGTTCCACCCATGGGAGGTTTAAGATTCAAGCCTCAGACTATAGGGTTGTGATGGTTAGGTTTTATTGTCAACTTGATCGTTTTAATTATCTTGGGTGGGTCTCTGAGGATGTTTACAGGAAGGCAGCCTCTCATCAAGGGGCAGGATGTAAAGAAGCTCAAAGAAACTGGAAGTAAACATCCTTTCCTGTGTGGGCCATGCAGGAAGGAAATTCCAGAGACTCAGGAAGCCATTAAGTCTGGGATAGGGTTGCAAGCCTATATAAAGAAGAAATTCTCTTTGGCCCTCCTGCCTGTTTGCTATTGTATGTGTGGTGTTGGTGATGGGTTTTTCTTTCTGCTGGGACCTGTGAAAGAGGGCCAGCCTCTTTCACTGTTACGGAACTTCCCCTCAATCTGTAGCTTCAATAAATCATTACTGCCACCAGAACTCCAGATATTGAGTTCAATGACATTTCCAGGTGGATGTTGAGGTAGGCAAGAAACTTATTAAAATAAAAGAGGCACTGGTTAGACAGAAGTTCAGTTGAAGAGAGGAGGAAGAGAGAGAGAGAGAGAAGGCACTGGGAGGGAATTATGATCAAAATACATAAAGCTCAAGTTTTTAAAAAGTTAATTAAATTTTCAAAAATATTCCCCCAAATAATTCTGTTTCATGTATTATGTACATATCATTCTAGTATCCTGTTTATGTACAAAATTCTTCCAGGATATTATACTTCACAAAGTGAAGAACTTTAGATACAATATATATCAATATATACAATATACTATATATATAGTATGTTATATATATACAATATAACTATCTAAAATGTGCAATCATTCTATCGTAGATCCCATCCTGAAACTATATCCATCTGAATCCAAGTATCACATTTTCACTTGTGCACACGGAACAAAACTTAGCTCCTTCAACTGCCTTATTTGCATTTATGCAAAACCATAGGCAGCAATCAGCACAGAATCAGATGGAAGTGCTGGAAGCAGGGGTCCATAATACAGGCACAGGAATGCCTGCTGGACTCAGTAACACTGCATTACAAGGTTCTCATAATAAAGCATGGCGCACATGGTAGGGGGAGAGGCAACGGAGAAAAACAGAGATGGAATAAAACTTTGTCCTGTTCATAAGGTTAATGCATTTTCTCACTGGTGAAACAAGGAAGAGAAGCCTGGGTATCCCTGCCATTGAGTCTAAGTTAACTCATTTCTCCACATCTAAGATCCGCAAGAGGACAAGTGAGGGATAAAAAGATGAATTTCAAGAACAAGCAGAAAAAAATCATCCCTGTGGACCTCTTAGTCACGTGTTGTGAAACTGTAGGCAGGAAGAGTGACCTGCAGGCTGCTCTGTGGTGGCAACTATGGGGACAGGCAGAGAAGGAAGCTGCTGATGTCACTGCACAGGGTGTCTGGAAGCACTGTCATTCTGGTCACAAAGTAGATTTCGAGTGGTTGAAGTGTCCAGAATCCAAGCTCTTGGGATGCTGAGGCAGGAGAATCATTGAGCCCAAGAGTTCAACACCCTAGACTATAAGAAAGTCTCAAAATCTTGAAGAAAGATTTTGAAAGCCAATCCCAGAAATGTTCGGGAGATCTTACTTCATTCCATCAGTTATTTCTTTCTTGCTTGCTTCCATTTTCACATCTTCCTTTTCATTCAATCAACCGAATATTCTACAGAGTATCATGTCTCCTACCACATACTATGAGAAGCACTTTGAATATAACAGAAATAAGAGAGGTGAAGAAACTCTTCCTCATGAAAACCATTTCCCTTCTTGCAGAAATGATTCCTTACTTGAGGAATGTCTAGTGAAAACAGAAGTCTCTTTAGTCTTGAAGAGAAGCTACTGAGGATAGGCTCACAGGCAATGATGTAAGTTCCCTGTGCATGGTCAACTGGACATACACACTTGAACCACAGTATTTTAAAATGTTTAAGCCAATACAAAGTCAGGTAGCTAGCAATGAATGAAAACGGAGATGGAAAGGAAGAGAAAAAAATTAGGGACTTAGAAAAACTGCACTGATTTCCATAAATGTGGAGTCTTCATCCTTCCCATGGAAGCATAGGGACAATCAGAAGGTTCATGTTTATATATTCTTGGAACCTTTAAATATTTACATAATGGTTACTAAGAGTGTGTCAGATCCAGAAAACAGACATGCTTATGAAATTTCAGTTTTCGTTGAAGATGAACAAACAGAATAAGATATATCCAGAGGACAGAGTGAAAGAACAAGCAGGTCAGAGGGCCGTGGTCTTTCTCACCTTGGGACTTCTTCACCTGCTTGCCATGCAAGCCCGGTGTGGTTCTTTGAATGTGAGTGACCCCCCATAGCCTCTTGTGCTTGTGACTAAGCATCTCTCTCAAGCCCCAGCTGATAGCACTTTGGGAGGTGGAACCATGCTGGACAAGGTGTTTCTCTTGGAACAGGCTTTGGGGTGTTACAGTACAAGGCTCCCTTGGCAAAGCCAACTTGATCTTTCTGCCACCTCCCAGCTGCTGTGGAAAGATGTGATGCCCAGCCTCTACTCGGCCGTGCCATGATGAAACTTCCCTTCAAGATTTTAAGCTGAAATAAACTCTTTCCTCCCAGAAACTGCTTCTGGTGAGGTGCTTTGTCCCAGCAATGAGAAGGTAACTGCAACACTAGGCATCCCATGATATGTCAATGCTGTCTCCATATCGTGCTCATTTTGGCAATGTGAACACATGGGTGTCCAACAGGTGTGTCTCTTCCTCTCCACCAGGTAGAGGTGTGGAGATCTCAGCAGCTAACCCAGTGCATTCCAAATTTCCAGTTGGGCAACCTGACACCATGCCACAGCAAAATTTAAACAGGCTGATTTTTTGTATGCATATTCCACTTTCCCTTTTTAGTGTTCCAACTGGAATACAAGGTGCAAAGGCAAACAGCATCTGTCAACAGGCTGTCCTCTGTTAACTAGACATTTCCAAAATCAACATTGCCAATGTGGCAGGTTCCAGCACTGACAACCTTGAAGTGAACTGTAGACACAACAAGAAGAAACGCTTTATCTATTTGGTTGTGTGTGTCTGTCCACACATGCACAATTTGTATATAATATGCACGTAAACATTTCCTGTATCATACATTCAGAAGCTTATATATAAGATGGATTATGTGTTATAAGTTAAAATGAATTCAATACTTCTTCCAAAACAGAAGCATATTGTTTTCAAAAACCATTTTCACACGCTCTCTCTCTCTCTCTTAGTACTTGTTAAGAGATTTATAAGTAGAAGTTTTATGAGCCACTTTATCAAGCTTTCATTCAGTATCTGTTTCACTACATACCACAATTATAAAGTGAGGGCTTATACTGAAAAGGTTGTCATTTGATAATAAATGGGATTGAATGAAGATACCTGGATAAAAGCCTGCAGAGCAGGTTAGACTGACAGCAAACTTGAAACACCTAACTCTGGACAGATCTGCTACAAATAAAGGGGTTAAAATACAGCCAAATCAGCCATCTTCAGTAAGAGTCTCAGATACAGAGTTTCAAGTTCTGTAAAAGGTTTCATTGTTGTGAACTCCTGCCATATGGCAAGCTTTCCACTTAGTACTTCGTTCTAGTCAGGGAACTGACTAGGAAACTTCAAAAGCAAAAATGGTATTTTTGTCTCTTTTTGCCAAATAAGTGACTCCTTTATTGAAAGTGCAAGTAATGCTTTGATGAAGGAGAGCAGGTGAATACAGAAACCAATGGGAGTCACAAGAGTGTCTGAAAATACCTACATCCAGGTCCTAAAGGATTGAGGTCAGAGAGGACAAAAACGGAAAAAGGAACCAGAACAGGGCAGGACATTGGTCTGCAGACATGCCATGCTTGTTTTTACCAAACACAAGAGAACATCTGGAAAATGTTCCACATGTTTGGTTTCTCGAGAGAGCCAAACCAAGACTTAAAAAGAAAAGTGATTCAGCAATGAAAACCACATTTATTTATTTGTATACAAGGAATACAAATCCCAGGAAAACTTTTTATTTACTGTATAGTTTCCCCCAGTCAACCAGAATGAGGTGAGGGCCATATTAACTCCCTCCGAGGGATGAGTATAGTCACTCCAAAATTACATTATTTTTCTGAAGTCACACAAATAGCTGCAGAGGTGGAATGTCAATCCTGTCTATTTTCAGTTCAAATATGGACTCTTCATGTTACCAAAGTATTTTAACTACACAAAAAGAGATTATATACATTGAATACACATGTATATACAGATATATGTATAGATACATGTATGCATGCATATATAAATTACACAACCATATATACATACATATATTCATCCTTTGATGTGTGGATAACTATGAACAAAATTCCTTCCAGTTTTAAGAATATAGTAACCATCTATTTGACCTTAAAATGTAGATGTAAGGATAAGCAGTATGATATAGTTTTAACAATAGAAGCATTAAGACTACAGTTCACAAAATGCTGTTCATGGTCCCGATCTGTCCTCCCTGCTTTTTACATGGTTCTCAAGCTAAGGATAGTTCTTACAGTTTTCAATGGTGGGAGAAAAATCAAAATAATAGCACCATTTTGTAACACATGAGACTGCTATGAAATTTAAATTTCCATGCCTATGAATAAAGTTTTATTGGCACAAAGCCATGCTCATTCATTTATATTTTGGCTTTGGCTGCTTTCAGACAAGGACTGCAGATCTCACCAGTTGCCACAGAGACCATCTGGCCTGCAGAGCCTGAAATATTTACTATCTGGCCTCCTGTTTTTAGAGAGAATTTCCTCTTTGGCTCTCCAATGCTCTGTCATTACTCTGGTTAACAAGAAAGCACATGTCAAAAGCAATACTCTGTCATGGCCAAATAGAATATGCTTGCCACTCTGTGTGGGAGCCTTGTGCTCCTGCAATGGCAGAGAGAAACTCTCCCCTGGTTTCACTGGCTTTCAGTTTTACAGCACGGGCAGTATTTTGAATTCCCACTATGGCTTAGAATATCATTACCAAAGCTTTAAGATACATACTTATAATATACCAAAACCCAAACAATAAAAGCTAAATAGAAAATAAAATCCAATACAGAAGTCAAATTTTCTATAAAAAGAAAAAGTGAACCATTAAAAATTTGGAATACTTTCCTATTAATACTTTACTCTCAGATCTCATTTTATATCATTCCACTATATATTGTAGATTTGCACTACAATTATCATTTGCTTATCGCTTATCAAAACGCTTTTTAGAAAAAAGTGCCTTAGCCTGGCTAGCCCTATCTCCATGGTGAACGTATGACAACATCATAGAGCTGACCTTGTAGAATCATTCTGCCATAACACAATATTTAATGTTTTATAATCTTTTTTGTTCATGCAATCATCTTATCATAAAGCATTATCGATGCACATTCAGTGAGTCCAAGTTTATGAATTTCCCACCTTCCTAAAATTTATATTTAACCCCCAAATCAATCTACTTGTGATGCTTTCATAGTCCTCTGAGGGCAACACAGTAAGGCAGTGCTGTCTCCTTATATGAGCCTGATTCGATAAACACGTACCTTTATAGTGGCCTGCAGAGTCTACAACTTTCATATTTAGGGGCTTTATATTGGTGGTTTTGCATTTTGAAATAACTTCAAATGCAGTACTTCAGTTCCACACAGTAAGAGGTGGTAACAGACCCAAGAGAACTAATGTGTGTGTTAGACAAGGTTTATTCAGACAAGAAGGTACAGTACTGTTGGCTATGGGCTCAATGTTAATAAATGAACATAAATTCCATAAGGCATCTTTACATTTGGGTATTTAAAACAAGGTCATGGATTGATGGGTTGACATAAACACTGCAATCAGAAGCCCATGGGAGCCACAGAAGCAAGAGTTCAGTAGAGACAGTTCCAATGTCCCTTGGTTTATCCATAAATTCAACCAACTATAGACTGGAAAATATTGGGGGGGGGCAAATTAGTCTATATAGAATAGAGATACACTTTCTATTGCTGCTGTCATTATTACCCCCTAAGGAACACAGGACCATAGTTGTTTACCTAGCATTCTAGTGGGCTGGGGATGTAAGTAATCCTGAGATGATCTCAGGACTATGGGAGGATATGCCTAAATTACCTACAAGTCTTGTACCATTTCATAGAAGGGGGCTGAGCATCCATGGATTTCTGTGGACTCAACAGGGAACTGGGACCAATCCCCATGGGTATAGAAATGATGACTGTATGCACTAATTTAGTGATCTATGACCGACTGCACACAACGAAGGTGAACTGTTTTTAGGTTCATCCTGGTCTCCAGGTCTAACATCATATACCTACCTCTTCATGGCTCACAGATCATATCTGCAGCCACAGGATATAAAGCTATGTGGAATACAATCAGCATTTACTCAGTCTCTCAACTTATTACAGCTCAGGAGACATGGTGGTGCATTCCTACAGCTTTTGAGACTTTAGAGAAAGTCATTTTCTGTCAGAGAGAAAACATCTGCTTAGACCACAATCTGGCCTTTCTTTCATTCCTAAAACACCCTCCTGGCCATCGGCTTGTGTATGGCTGACAAGAAGCCCCTCCTCCAGGTGCCTGCCAAGGGGGATGGAAAGCACTTGAACACTGGAGCGGTCTTCTCCTCCCCACTTCAGTGAAGGGCAAAATTAGCTCTCCCTGCTGCCACTTTTCCCTGTACGTGTGAGAAAAGCAAGGGAATTGCTTACCAACACAAATACCCACCAAGGAAAATGATCGGGTGAATTGCCTAGACATGGGACCTTTCTGCTTTTGATTTAAATAAAAACTAAAAATGAGTCATATCCATTTTCAGAGATCTTCATGCTTCTTTTGTCAAATGAGTTAAAGAGTAAATAAATAGAAACACAAAAACAAGTTTCTGTTACCTAAAGCCAAATCAAAATAAAAGAAAAATATGTCACATTAAAAAAAAAAAAAAAAGAAGTGGGCCTGGGATGTAACACACTGCATGCATCCTTGGAGACTCAGAGACACCCCAGGCCCTGAAACAACCTGTAAGACAAGACTCCATTCAACTCTGTCTAAATCCCACTGTCCACAGAATGCCTCTTTGCAGCCACTGAATTGTGATGCTCAGCTTTCGAAAGTGTAAACTGTGAAACAGTCCCTAGGCAGCCAGTGTGTGCAAGCTGCTTTCTGGCTGGGGCTCTGCATGGCTTCCTGATAAAGTAAGCAGACCTAAGGCAATCCTAGCAAAGGCAGTGAGGCAGATATGCAGAGAACAAAGTCTGGAGCTAAATGTGAAGCAATGGGTCAGGTTGAGCTCTTCCTACCCCCTCACCTCATTTACCAGCAGAGCTGTCAACTGGTGAAGTGTAAATCTTAGCTTAGCCTCCTGCCAAAGTACAAACCCCTTTGCATGCTCTCTGCACAAAGAATTGCAAGCAGGCCCCAGCTGGAACCCACTCCTAGTCTTCTTCCAGGACCTTTCAGCTTACCTAAGGAATTTATTTTAACAAGGAGGCTCCTGTGAACCTCCATCATCCCACTTGATGGGTCTATCCGCACCTTCTCTGTCTGTCTCCCCAGTTCCCTCCTGCAAAAGCCTGCAGGATTACCAGGCTACCTCTGCATTTCCTCTTCACAATGCCACTTACATGAAACACACCTGCCTCCCTGGACTCCAACTAAACACAGAAGCATCATCGTCAGAAGCAGGGCGAAAGGCCATGCGAGTGAGCTTCTGGAGGCTTCTAGGGCTGCGTGCATGATGAAAACAAACCCAGAGAAATCAATTGGCACTTGTTGGCTTCAGGGGCATCTGAAACATGTAGGGGCCCAAAAGGGAGGAAGGGACATAGAATCAAAGCCGAGAACCATTTCTTTATGTCATTACAATAAAGCAAGAGGGCGGATGTGAAAGGAGACATTCTTCAAATGGCAGGAAGTCAATATCTAACTCTATGGAAGCTGGTGCCCTGGGGCAACGCTGGTAGAAGCCTGCACTTCCCCAAGACTTCTGAACCATGAGCAGCAATTAGGCCAAACATTAATTAAGGAATTAAATATGTGTTAATCACCAAATACATGACAATTTGTGTTTTAAGGAGCCGTAATTAACCTGCAATTACCTGTTACCATTGTGATTGTACCTGAAGAAGAAGAAGAAAAAAAAAAAAGCAGCTAATCTACCATAAATAGTAAGAACCACACAGAATGACTGCTATGTGAGAAGGTTTTACTCTGTGAAGAAACTTGACAAAACTATATAAATTGTTAATAAAGATCACATTAGGGGAAGAACTACGATAAACAAGACACGCCTCCTAAGACTTACAGTGTTTAATGCAAGCACATGGGGGCAGATGGTTCTGGTTAGATAGAACACTTCCCTCAACCTGTAACAAGTGCAAATCTCAAATTCTTATCAAGATGAAAAATGCCTCCATATTTTGCAGGATTTCTAAGTGAGAAATAAATGCTCTTGACAGCGGCCCAGGAGGTAACTAAAGAGTGACAAAAAGCCCCTAAGGGTATCAGTAGAGCAACAGTCCCTCAATAAGGGACTTACCCGTTGCTATGATCAAACACCTGACAAGAAGCAAGTTCAGGAAGGAAAGGGTTTATTCTGGCTTACAGTTTTGAGGGGATTCCTTGTGTCATGGTGGGGAGGCATGGCAACAGGTACAAGACAAGAGTTGGTTACATGCAGCTGGAGTCAGGAAGCAGAGGATGAATGGGAAGTGAGGCTGGGTTATAAAACCTCAAGGACCATCCTCCACTGGCTCACTTAGATTCTCTTCAGTTTAAAGTGCCATAAATAACTGATTTGTATCTTGAGAATGCATCAAATGGATATTGACATTTATGTACTGTGTTCACCAAAAAATGAATGCATATATAATACCAGAAATTCTAACATTTTGACTCAGCAATATCAATGAGCACATTGTCAGGCCAGTACGGAACTCTGTATGGAGAAATCTACATTGAAATTTGCATCCCTGGCAGATGCCCCCCCTCAAAGACTCACATTTCTTAAAGCACCAGGAAGCAATCACTATTTCCTAAGTATGTGCTAGCTCAGAGAGCTGGCCAGTAGGTCTGCACCCTATAGGAATTCATCCACTAGTTGCATATGACTGCTATTGTCCAGGCTCTTAGCTGACTATCTTCAGTTAGAGAGAAAAAAAGAAGTAGGTTTGGATGGGTGATTTCCTTAGATCTCACCTCTGTTAATACACTTGTCCTCCTCCCAAGCGGAAACCACTTGTTCAGACCTTAGATGGGGTTTTAAGACTGCTGTTGGAGTGACTGGTATGTGTCAATTACCTAACAGCATGCGTTGATATTAGGGTAATGTCTTCAGTATGCTTACTGCCCCCCCCCAAAAAAAAAGGGAAAACGCGGGCAAAGTGCTGCCTCCACAGGGTCCTTGAAACCTCAAATGTTAATGCGTGGTGGAGTTCTCTGGAGAAGGGAATAAGGTTTCCAAGTGATTCGCACCATTTATATGTGTTGTTCACTTGGTTCATAAAAAGTCCATCTCTAAACGCCAAGTATGAAGTGACTCTCAAAGAATCAGTGCCATGAATGGAATGTATTGTCCTCATAATAATGTTGAATCCCTGATTTTGAATATGTTGGTATTGAGGAGAAGTCTTTGGGAAGTGATGGGAACTCTATCATAGGCTAGTGCTTTTAGGGGAAAAGGTGTGAGCAAACTTCTTCCTCCTGTTTCTCGACCATGTAAGGAGGAGAACTGGGTTTTTTGTTTTTTGAGTTTTTTTGTTTGTTTGTTTTGTTGGTTTTTTTTTTTTTTTTTTTTTTTTTTTTTTTTTTTTTTTTTGGTTTTTCAAGGTAGGTTCCCAGCCTGACCTGGAATTCACTATGTAGTCTCAGGGTGGCCTTGAACTCATGGCGATCCTCCAACCTCTGCCTCCCAAGTGCTGGGATTAATGGCATGTACCACCAAGTCTGGCCAAATCATGTAAACACATACAGATGACAACCATCTGCAAACTGGTGAAAAGTCTTCACCAAAATCTGACCAAATTGACATTTCCCTTGGACCTGCCACACTCCAGAAATGTGACGAGTAAATTTCATGTCTGTTTTGGTTTTTTCATTACCTATGTGTATGCATTCACATTTGTGTGTGGGTAAGAGTGTGTGTGTGTCAAACTCATATGTCATTTTCAGGTACATTGTTCACTTCTCAAAACAGGATCTCTCATTAGCTTTGGGCTCACCAATTAGGCTAAACTGGCTGGTCAGCAAGCCCCAAGGATCCTCCTCGACTCTGCTTCCCATGTGCCCAGATTACACGCAGGTATTAATGTGGGTGTTGGAGATCAGATTCAGGTCTTCATGCTTGTGAAGCAAGGACTGTAATCAACTGACGTTTCACAACTAAATGTCTGTTGTTTAAGCTACTCAGCAGTTAAGGCACTTGCCTCCAGTGCCTAAGGCCCCTGGTTCAATTCCCCAGTATCCACATAAGCCAGACCACAAGGTGGTGGCCCTGGTGCATTCTCTCTCTCTCTCTCTCTCTCTCTCTCTCTCTCTCTCTCTCTCTCTCTCTCTGCTTGAAAATGAATAAATAAAAAAAAAGAATTTTGTTACTACAGCCCAGACAAAAGGCCCCGGTGTAACAAAAACTTCAGAAACTCCAAAGCTATAAGAATAAATTTCAAATATTATTGGGAAAATCGTGCCCTACTCAGTAATGTGAAAAACTGAGTGGGGAGAAAAAGGGCTTATGAGTTAGGATCAGGCTTACAATCAGTGCAAATTATTTTACGCATAGTTGTTCAAGAAAATAAGAATTCACTGACCAGGACAATAATAGGCTGATAATTAGGAGCATCCTGCTTTTATTGTGATTGAATAAATTCTTTGATAAGCCTGATATCCTATGATTGTGCTGCATCGAGCCTTACCTTGAACGCATGTGATTGAGGAGGGATACAAATGAAAACCATAAATTCTAACTCTTGTGTGCAGCCAATGTTACATTAAGTTGCATGCTGAAGGTCTCAATCAAACTCACTCTAAAGGTGTCCAGTGCCCAAAGTTCAAGCTCAGCAGAGGGAAACTGGGATAAACACAGGGCAGAACATATCTGTTGATCTTGTGAAATACGGCCTGAGCTGAGGATGATGTTGGAATCTGCTTCAGATGAAAGAGAGAACATCTGGAGCAAGGCCTTCCCTACTCTGAGATAATCTCCTCCCCATAAAGCTGTTCTCACACAGCTCAAAGCCACTAAAACATGGAGATCCCCACTGAGGCCCCGGCCAGCCAACCCTCTGACCTTACTTGCCCTTAAAACTCAGGGAGGAATCTCTGCCTCACAGGCCATAATTTTATATTATTTTGCTAATAATTTCCTATTACATTTCTATTAAAAGGAGATATTTATAAAATGTGATGTTTTCTTTCTTGAGGAGAAACTAACTTTTATTCTTTTTACTTTACAAATAAAACAGCACATGTACATGGGGAACATTTTCCAATAGGACAAAATGCAGAAATAAAAAAAATAATACCAATGTCTAAGGTGACACTAGGTTTCATGCATTTATTTTAGAATATATTTAGCCTTTATGATATGTTTTTAAGAATGGAATTTAGCATAATGCTTTATATTAATTTACCAACAAGTGTTTAAATATATCACTAAATCATCTTCTATAATATCATTCTTAATGGCTACCAAATTAATTGCATATCACACAGTTACATATTAACAAATCATCTATTGTTGAAAATAATGCCATTTGTAATTTTTGCATTATTACAAATAAGCCATTATGTATTTTCTTGTAGTGAGTTATTTACAATCACTCTCTGTTATTTCTTTAGGATAAATTTATAATAGTAGATTGCTAAATGTAGATGTATTTAAATTTAAAACCTTTAAAACTTACCACCAAATATTATTATTATTATTATTATTATTATTATTTCAGAGGTTCTATTAAGAACCCTATTGCCCATTTTGAATGAGTTCCAGTTACAGTAACTGCAAGGGAAAGGCCGAGGGCAGTAAGGAGAAGAGACAAAAACAATCTTAGATCATATCACATCTGCAAGCATTCTTGTCACAAAAGAATATCCTGAGATGGGACCAAAGCATTCTTTCTAACAACAAAGGATGCACTCATTCATTCTACTCTAAAAAGCCGTCAAACGCTTACATGTATAGTAACAGCTTTCTCTACCTGCTTATTTCCACTCAAGATGCATTTACTGACCCGGCATTAAATGCCAGGTATTACTGTCGTACAGGGATACAGAGAGAAGGTGAACCAGGACAGTACAGCCCGTGTTTTTCCTATTATCAGGTTTTGAGTACAGGATCTTGACTGCCAAGCAGCACCCCTGCAGTTTGGATTGACGCTGGTCATGCCCATGTTGAAGACAAGCAGCCCCTCAAAGACCTAGTTCTGCTGGCCCGAGGATAGCAGAGCCTCTCACATAAGCCTGAAAAGTGATCACAGCTATATGTACAGGTGACTTTGGAGGGATCCAAAGGCTTTAAGAAAGAGAATGGCAAGATACCAAAGTTCTCCTCAAGCCAGCTTCTAGCTAAGAGTAAATTAAATATTCTCAATGCCAAACAGTTTGTCAGAGATGTTGTAAATGCAAGGAGAAAACCCCCAAATGCCCACTGTCACTAGCTTCACCTTTGTTCCCCTGTCAGGCATGGTCACACAACCTAAGTGATTTTGTCCTACTTGCTAACTGTCCTTGGGTTTCCCTGAAGTTGAAGTGGAAAGCATTCCAAAGGAGCAACATGGGTCTCAAAAGATACTCCAAAATGACAAGACTTGCACAAGTCTCCTCATGACAAGGATGCAACCACCATAATGGCATTTTCTCCCACTGTTTCTGTGAGTGGTAGCAGGAATTTTCCCCTCCGAGGCTGTCCCCCATCAAGACTCACTTCTTTGTGACTCATCCACTCCTGAGGCCCACGCTCAGCCCAGAAGAGGCAACACTGTCAGCTTCAAGCACTGTCTCTAGGGGTCCACATGCTTACTTGGTACAGAAAAGAAAGCATCCTTGCAGATAGCATTACTTGCTCTGCTACAGGTAACTGCTTTTTTTAATGATGTATGCCAGGGGAAAAAACATAATTGAACTATGTTTTTATTCATTTCACACAAACATAAGACATTCCTTAACAGATAGCAAAGGTAATACTTACAAAAATATTGTTAAAGTTTCTTATTGTTTGTCTGATTATACTAATGTAAAATGCAAAAGCAATTATATATATTTTAGAAAATTGAAGATACTTCAAAATATGGAATGCAAAGAAAGTCCATACCTGATAAAAGTTAGGCCAGAATGTACTGATGGCCAGTTCTGCCCTGTTCCACATGCGTGTTGGGTCTCCAGATATATTCCAAATGGGATTCCCCAAAGGCCCATTATTCACCTTCACATAGACATGGAGTAACCCAGGAACAGAATTACTCTTGCTGGATACAAAGTAGTGAAAATCAATACAGTGGGTATCATTTTCTTTAAGTTGAGGTAAGAGCAGGTGAGCTCTCTGCCCCTGGGGTCTCCCAGATGTATTCACCAGCATGAAGGAACCTGTGGGAAACAAAATCAAAGAACAGTCACAACCCAAAACAGAACTCTGTCTCTCTCTGAAAAGTCAACAGCATTTGCATGTAATTTCACCTATTTTACTCTGGGACAATTCTCCTTTTTTTTTTTATTTGTTCTTCTTTGTTTTTAGAGATAAAGATCTTGCTAGATCCCAGGCTGATCTTGAACTCATTACCCATTTGCCTCAGCCACCACACCTGGCATACTTAGACTCCCATCGCTCTCTTTCACACTTCCTACAGACATCACCTCTTATTCTTACCACCCCCCAATATTTTTTCAAGACCAATGAAGGAAAATAGCCTGGATGATATGCAATTAGCTGAGTAGCAAGCATACAAAATCCTATTTGTAGATCTACGATAACCAATCTGGTAATCACTCATCACATGTGGACACTTACATGCAAGTTACTTCAAATCTACTATTAGACCTTCTCCAGTCATACCAGCCACAGTTCAGGTGTTCTAGAGCCACTTGTGACTACTTGCTACCATACTAGACAATACAGATGCAAAAGGTCCTCATTCTCTTAGAAGGGTCTGTGGAGCACCACCACATGTTAACCACAACCACTCTTACATGAACTGACTAACTAACTAAATAAATATTTTTAAAAAATAGATCATATAATGGGCCCCTTTCTTGGTTGCCCTCTCCATGCTCATCTCCACAACCTCCTAGTTAGCTTCTGTAACACATCCGCTACTCCTGGGGGGTTACTTTCTCTGTCTGTTGCATGGGTCTATTTTCCTCATTATCAGGTGCTCTGCTGGAGGTATCAGAATCACCGTCTTGGGCCTGGATCTCATTATCCCTCCTGGGCGTGCACGCCCATATTTCTCACATACTTGTACATATGTTTGTCTCCTTTCTTGCTCCAATTTTGTCCAACTGAAACTAGGACTCATTCTTATAATAACTGAATTTAGTGTCAATCCCAAAGTCCAGTTACCAAATTAACTGCATGAGTTATGCACTGTTATATGAGTGCATAACCGAGGGAGGTATCAGATGAGTCTGCCATGGACTGCTGCTTCTTTGGCCGTCTGATGCTCTATGGAGTAGATGAAATATGATTTTCTTTGGCTTCTCTGGCATAGGTATAACAAGTCACTTCTTGCCAGTGGGGTTATTGTTACAACAAGGTGTGATCATTGCCCCTGGCAAGGCAAGGGAGGATCATTTGTAGAAGTATTCCAGACCTCTTTGTATCTTGACATCCATGGAACTCACTCACAAAAGCAAGGAGGCTCCAGGTACATTTGAACTTTCCCCATACCCTGAACTTGACTTGACCACTCCTCAGGTCTGAGATCACCACCGATAAAAATTAAATATGAACACATTTAAATGTGTGTATGAGTTTATATATCATGTAAATAATATTTAAAAGCAAAATAGTCTAAGAAAAAAGAGAGATAAATAAATTATCCTAATTTTCTTTTAGCAGACAGGAAACATTGTATTGACAATCTAAGGAGGAAGTCTACCTGTATTTGGTGTTTTAAAATGAAAGAAAAAGTACTATCAAGGTGAGGCTGGACTCCTAATTCTTATTGGGCAAATGGCGGCTTTTCTAATATATATATTCTTTATTTATTTATGAAAGCAAGATGCAGACAGAGAGAGAATGGGCACCTCTAGTCACTGCAAACGAACTCAGGTACATGTGCTACCTTGTGTATCTGGCTTTATGTGGCTACTGAGGAATCAAACCTGGGTCCTTGAGCTCTATAGGCAAGTAATTTAAACATTGAGCCATCTCTCCAGCCCCTGAATATCTTTTTAAAACTTCCCCCATTGGGGCTGGTGAGATTGCTTAGTGGTTAATGTGTTTGCTTGCAAAACAGAAGGACCCAAGTTCAATTCCCCAGTACCCACTTAAAGCCACATGCACAAGGTGCACATGTGTCTGGAGTCTGCAGTGGCTGGAGGCTAAGGCATGCCTATTCTCTCTGCCTCTTTCTCTCTCTCAGTCTCCCTCAAATAAATAAATAAAATATTTTGTAAAAAAACTTCCCTCCTCATGAAGCATAATAGGCAAGAGAGTATATGTGGTTGTTTTAATGTTGACCTGTACACATCTATAAACACACAGCACAAGAAAAACATGGAGAATTTTAACCTGTCCTCATGATGTCCTATGATTCCCAAAATAGCATATCAGAAGAGAATCTTTCACATAGGAATATACAAACCAAATTAAAAATATAAACATGGATAGCCTTTACACATTAATAAACTATTGTTAAGGATCAATAGTGTAGTCTGCTTATTTATGGCTGTTAACAGACTGATGTCCTTGTATGAGCTGAGCTAGTTATAATACCATATGAATAAGCTAAAATGGAGTCACAGAGAAATCAGGAAGCTGTTTATTTAGGGTTTTAGGCTGAGTAAAGTTCTGAGTAAGCCTAGAACTCTGAGTCTTCATGTTTCCAGTCCATTATTCATCTTGCCACACTCCAATAACCTTATCTACTATTGGAACATGTATGAAAAATATAAGCCACTTCACAAAAGTGGAGAAGAATTATAGTTATTTTAAAATAGAGCAAGTTTTAATATATAAACTTTGTATACTTGGAAATATAAAAGCTAATACATAAAGGAAGGTTATTATTATTATTATTATTATTATTATTATTATTTGCAAGTAGAAAAACAGACAGATGGTGTGCATGCCAGTGTTTCTTACTGCTGAAAACTGACTCCAGACACATGGACCACTTTGTGCATCTGTCTTTAGGTGGGTACTGCAGAATTACTGCAGAAATACCCAGGTTTTAGGCTTTTTAAGAAAACATCACTAACCACTTAGATTTCTCCCCATCTCAAGGGAAGGGTTTTCTATGAAATGTGTATTTCAGTTATAATAAGGGCTTGAAATGAGATTTAACAAAGATGTGGGACCTGGAAGCTTTGCCACGTGCCTGTGGTCCCAGAAACACAGGAAACTAAGACAGGAGAACTGTTTGAAATCAAGAACTTGAGACCAACTGATCAGGGCAACATGAAGAGACACTTTCAAAACAAAAGAGGGGGGGATAAGAAGAGACAAAGAGAGGGTGAGAGAAGGTAGAGGAGAAAGACAAAGAGACAGAAGAAGAAAGAGACAAGGAAGAAACGAGCAGTGCTTTACGCCTTTAACAACACAAAACTCATAAGTTGCACAGACTATTATTTTTATTAAGGATTCTGTGTCCTGTGACATAGTAACCAGGTAAATTCCTACAAGTGGGGCTGAGACACAACAAGATCATGTGACCATCTTTGAATCATGAAAACATGTAGCACTACCACACTGTTTCCATGAATTAAACTTGGGCAACCATAGCTAGTCATTGTTATAGAAAAAAAAATGTGTAGGCCAGCAAACAATACAGTTTGCCCATTTCCCATGAAGCAGGCCGGGATAGAGCTTGCATGGAAGCTACTGTGACAGACTAGGAAGGACCCTGGAAGTCAAGAGCAGGAGTGCCTTTGGACTTATGTTTGTAGTCTCCACTTTTCTCTGGCCTAACCTGTTTTTCAAAAACATCCTGAGCCCCTCCCTAGAGTGGGAGGATTCTTTTACTAGAATTCAAACCTAATCCCAGAACTGTGATTGGTCAGAGTCCAGACCAATCAGCTCTCTCTCTGGCTCACCTGAAG
The DNA here is from genome assembly GCA_004024765.1 of Zapus hudsonius. Classification (NCBI taxonomy): domain Eukaryota; kingdom Metazoa; phylum Chordata; class Mammalia; order Rodentia; family Dipodidae; genus Zapus; species Zapus hudsonius. The sequence goes on along the minus strand of PVHP010024677.1, from coordinate 3,042 downwards.
AAGGAGACTGGGACTTCCAGGGAGAATTTTAAATACACAGGGAAACACAAATTGTTCTCTTCCTCCTCTCTCCTCTTGGCAGGCCAGTGCAGACATCTGTATCTCTAGGCTTAGGTAAAATCTTTCACCATAGCTACTAGGCTGTAGTGAGGGGCTGGGGCTTTTTCCCCTAGTGATGGGAGCCTTCTATATTATCCCTTCTTAATCTAATCAAGCCTCTCTAAACCTTACCCTCTGGTGGTCTATAAATTTAATTATTTGAATTTATATGACGAGAATCCAGGTACTCTAAATTTGTTGGTGTGTTGGCAAGGAACCCCAAGTTCCCTGTTGCACTACCCCTCAGATGCACATAACCTGGGGAACTTCATAGCATTACTGCTCAGGAAATCACCTGGACCTCTAAAAGTACTGTTTTCCTACTGGACCTTCTCCTTGACCCATGTTTACATTCCATGCACCATTCTAACACAAATGAGTTTTTGCGTTGTTTAAAGTATACAGAAGCTTGCATCATGAGGTTAGGCGCCATCTTAAGCACAATCCAGCATGTAAATCCACTGTCCTTCAGGCTTTCAGCTACCAGTATTCAACTGTCATCCGAGTCTATTAAATGGGACATGCCATCAATGAACGATTTAAAAGTTTTAAACAATTCAACAGTTTAAACACTCTTCTGAGTAGCATGCTAAGCTTCATGTTATCTAGTATCTTATTGCCCCGGACCTGAATCAGCCCGTTGACCAGGAATCTACCTGCTCATGAATCACTCTGTAGCCATCTAGACTATGAGACAGACTTACAGAATATCACAGTGTTTATGGACAGTGTTTGGTACTATCCAAGTTTTCAGGAATCCATTCCACCATGGGTATTGGAATATACCTGATACAAGTAGGCATCTACTGTATTTTTGTAGTCCTTTCTCACTTTTATTCTTATTTGAGTGAGAATATAGTCTGTTTTGCTATAAGATATGCTTTGTAAAACTGAATCAAGTAGTGGCATCCTTATAATAAATACAAAAGAATCTTCTGTCATGTACCTTTTTCTTTCCTTCCTTCCTTCCTTCCTTCCTTCCTTCCTTCCTTTCTTTCCTTTTTTTTTTTTTTTTTTTGCACATAGTCTTTAGGTGATCAGGGTAAATCTTTCCTCAAATAAGTGGAAAAGTCCATCAATACATGCTGGTCTTGACACACAGCTAACAGTCCTGCAAAGTGCTTTGCCCCACTTCATTCAAGGAGCGGTTTCAAGAATAATTTCTTCTGCCACTCCACTAATCTGCCAAGAAAATTCATGAACAGATAAAAGGACCATGAAGGTCAGCTCCCTTCTTGCATATTGGTTCACAAGAGAAAAAAAACAGACAATGCCTGAGGTGGAACAAAACCTTGGCTCAAGTTTCAAGTAGGTAGGAAGCAGTCTCCATTAGAAGAGAAAGACTTCATGGGTCACCTAGGGAGCTTCTAGGATTTCAGAGTCAAGGAGAGGAGCCCCGGGATTTGGTATAAGCCAGGCTAGTCTGGTCAGTAAGGCTGACCCTGTTTCTGTTACTTTTCTGGCTACAAAGCTACACAGGTTTGGGGTGATTGGCCCCAAACTTTTTTCTACCCCAGTGTGTAATTTTGTGCAATTAGTGTTAGTGTGAAGGGTCAGACAGCTCCATAGACCCCTCCCCTTGAGTGGGAGGTGTCTAGCCAGAGCTCAAACCTAGGTGCTAAAACTGGCTGGTCAGGTGTAAACCAATCAGCTGTCTCTCTGACTCCCCTGGGGGAACTTAAAAATTAACTCCCTAGAAAAAAATAGCTCTCTTCCCCACATGCCAGGCCAGCAGGACTGCTGAATCTCTTGGCCTTAGAAAGGTATGGCCTTTCCCCACCCCAGCCTAATAGCTCCAGATTTTTCCCACATGAACCTCTCCTTCTCATGATGGGAGCTATCTGTTACTTTTTTCTGCTGCTACTTGTTTAGCTAAACAACATAAGTTCTGTTAAACTCTCCACTTGTTTTCCCCACACTGATGGCTGGAGAACTCTGCAACTCCCCATGTTCCCTTAAATAATAAAGTCTCACACTATACCTTAATATCTTGTTGTCTATGATGTTAATTCTTTAACTTTGTAGACAAGAATTCGGGTACTCCTTAAATTTGGGGGTGCATTGGAATTTTTGCAGGGTGTTATCTCAATTCTAACCCCCAGCTCACCCCGCTACAGTAGGTTTTCCAAGCACCACACATGGCATTGGGAAAAATGCCTATTTCATGTATAGTCTTTTTCTTCCCCTATTTTCATCCCCAGGATACAATCCTGTTCATGCCATCCCTGTGGTCATGGGCAAAACCACTACTCTTCCATATGATTTATAAATCAATCAGAACTCTGGCTTCCACACTTAACAACTTTTAGGGGTGAGCCTCTTTAGTGAGCACTTTTCCTGGGGTATGCACCCCTGAGGGGTCCTCACCTTCATAACTAGCAATGAATGCATGGAAGGGCACCCAGGACAAAGCTCGCAGAAAAGACCTGCTCAGCACTGCCTGATGCCACAGCGTGGATAGCTTGGCACCCTCATCATCCTGAGCACAGGCTTCTTGAAACCATTTGTAAGTCTTTGCAGTCTTTCTTGGTCTATTTCTTAGCCTCCTGGTTCTCCCTGATTTACCCAGGTGGTAATGCTTAAATGGCCTGTCTAATGAGAGGAATTCTAATAATAAGATACTACAACTCTGTCACACAACATGGAGACCCTGTTGAATCCAGAAATGAAACTGGTCCCCATAGCCTATGTAATGCTGGAAGGTATTGCACAAGCTGCCAGGGGAAGCAGGCCAATGATGTTCTGAGAAAGCAGGGGACATCGTCAAGCAATACTGACCAATGGCCTGAGAATGCAGAGCACACTGCTATATGGCACAGACAGGTAAGACAAGAAGTGCTCATCTGTGAAATAGTGGCACTCAACCTACTTTGGTAATCAACAGCTGGCTAATTGAGTATGAGATCTGCTCATTGGCAGGGAATCCTTGACTGGTGCAGGGAT
>PVHP010024676.1:0-26247 GCA_004024765.1 Zapus hudsonius | reverse complement strand
GGATGGTGGTGCACACCTTTAATCAATCAGCACTTGGGAGGCAGAGGTAGGAGGATCGCCATGAATTCCAGGCCACCCTGAAGTGAATTCCAGTCAGGCTGGTCTAGAGCGAGACGCTACCTCAAAAAACCAGATAGATAGATAGATAGATAGATAGATAGATAGATAGATAGATAGATAGATAGATAGATAGATAGATGATAATGACTATATATATATTAAATTACTCTTCTAAAATTTTGCATTGTCTTAGTATAAGAACTACAGTAAAATATATGATCCTATAATCTATATCTCTGATATGTTTAGGTTCCATTTTTCATATGATATAATTATTTAAAATTTGCAACTTCCAGAGTGGCCTAAAATTTGTTTCAAAAATTTATGAAACTTTATTTTGGATTCAATTTGAAGAAGTTATTTGACTCTGTATTATTAGGTCTTTATTGTAATATTTCAGCTTATAAGTACCTACTAGATTTTGAAAATGAATGCTAACAGAACTCTCATGTAGTGCTGTAAAAGTTAATGTGAGTTTTACTTCATTTGAACATATTTATAAGATCACAAGTAATTTTTTGAAATAAAATATATTCCATATAAACATTACTGCCTGGCTACTAAATTAGTGGAATAATAGCTTATTATCTTTGAAGGTTTTTTTTCTCTGGGAAGTTTTACATTTCTTCTTCACATTATAATTATTAATTAACATATGATATAATCAGTTATATCATATAAATGTTCCATATAAATGCTGTACAATTTGGTTTAACTATCACATCATATTTTAAATATTCGTTACCAAAGGAGTGAATAATTATTTTATGCAAAATTTCCAGAACATGTGCTTCCAATTTCAACATAGATAAATATGACTATGAATCTGGTGAACACCTTGAAATTTCTCTGCCACTAACTGAATTAAATTTACATCCTGTATTTGCTTCTACAATCTTTTCCCACAGATTGGCTTACATGATTTTCATTGAACACAGAAATCTGACAATTAAAAGTATCTGTAGCTGATAAATAAATCTTGCTAGTAATTGGAGCTATCCATTTGATCCCACATTTTAAGGGTCATATTGCTTGAACCATAAATTTGTCAGCACGGAATACAAATAAAATGTTCTCTGCATAGCAACTATAATAACAATATTTAAGCATTCATCTAACAGTTTACTTAGCTTTTCACCATGTATTTCATTCTGCACAATAACTTATCATCTAAGTGAGAGGCATTCCTTGCCACCGGAATCTATGTAAGCTTTGAGATATTAATACATATGTATATACATATATATATATATATGAATCTATATTCACATAAAGTTCAACTATCTTCCTTATTTGCTATTGTGTCATTTTTCTTTGAGATTATCTTGGAATCAGAAAGTCCTGTTGTTATGCCTTTTTCTAATAAAATAGGGAATTAACAATAGAAATGTTCAACGATGAAACCATGGTTACATATGAAGTTCTTTACGCATTAGTCAGAGATGCTATTACTTTGTGTTATGTCCTTTATTTGAAGTACACTTTAAGGTAGCTGAAGCGTAAGGGTAGACAAAGAGAGAGGGTAACATAAGTGTGCCGATATTTATTAAACAATATTGGAGACTCCAAAAAAATAATGCAACAATGCAAAGCATACCTTTTAACTTAGCACATGTCAAATAGCATCTAACTACAGGCACTGTTTGTTCCACCTATTTCAGGGAAGTGTGAACATCAGCATTGTGCGTGCTAGCATCAGCCTTATTTGAGACATCTTTTGGAACCCTTTCTCTGCAGAGGTTCCTGTGCACATTACAGCTCCTGAGTGCAATCTGAAAGTTTATAATCTCATCCCCTGGTTCAATATCCAGGTTCCTTTGAAGAGATTGATCTCTCCCCTAAAACTGTGCACACAATTAGTGTCCTCACCTTCTGCTGAGTACTTCCATTTCTGTCCCTGAACCAGATGTTCCCAGGAGTACCAACATGTCTAATGTCTGAAGAAAAGCAGTGCTGTGGTCCAGTGGCTCAATTGTCAAGCTCTGCCTTTTGGATGTCATTGGTATCATGGATACTTCTCTCAAAATGAAATACAATGACAGAATCAAATAATCTACAACATGAATCAAATTGAAATGCCATCTACTTTTATATCCTTTTACCATCACATAGAATAAGTCAACACAGTTGAACAAAAACACACCCAAGGAATTATTTTTTCTTATCTCATAAGAAAAAATTCACATCTATATTAAATCAGAGTCATTTGATAATTATAATTTCCAAAATTGAATTACACCTATTTGAATTAAAAATAGGTGTTATTCATATTTTATATAACACCTAGCCTATAAAAATCAAAACATCAAGCTAGTTAATTAACACTTTTACTAGAATGTTACTTTATTTCTAAATGAATAGACAAAAAGAGTTTGGGGACAGGATATGTGGGTATATATCAAACTTTATTGAAAGTCAAAATAAAATATCACATTATGTGAAACCCATCTTATTCTCCTGATCAGTTATATGTCTTTATAAGCAGAACCACATTAATTACTACAATAGGATAATATTAATAAGAAAAATATTTGACTAGAGCTTGCTTATATGGATAATTAATACACTAAGTATAATATAAAATGTCATAATGTACCTTCTGTAGTTTCTCTTATTCACAATCATTCAGGGTCCCCAAATATTAAATTAATAATTTCAAAAATGAACAAGTTATAACTTAAGTTTAATGTCCATATTACTCTATCTCACCTGGGGCATGTACCATCTCTTATCCTGTATGTACACATTGTGTACCTTTCCCATAACTTACTCACTCAGAAGACAGCTTGCCTGCCTTGTTATTGGGGTGCTTGCATTAAGTGATCATATACCAGGGTAGCAATGCTATTAATTACAATGTGCCCCACAGAAACTGTGAAGTGTTCCTTTTTAATGGAAATGAGAGCGATTAGGAGAAAGACCCCTCCCACAAGGCATGGCCTCACACAGTGACCTCATGTCACACTATCAAGAACACTTCCAGGCCAGAGCCTTGCCACTACCCTCAGAAAAAAAAAAAAATGTTTACAAGACCTGACTCGAACTTGGGACACCTGCTTTTTTCTTGTCCTGACTGCTGGGCTTAAGGTGAGACTGGCTGGGCTGGTGAATTGTGCCCCTTCCCCTCTCTGATCTGGTTAACCTGGATCAGAGAGGGGAGGGGCGAGAGACTTTTCTCTTTAACATGTGTGCTATTTTTTTTTCACTTTTTGGGTGATTCTGTGCACTTTTGATGATGATTTACAAGCCTCATAGAACACATGGTGACTGAGCTGCTTCCCTATCCCATTCCCACCTTCCTTAACTGATTTTAATCTAGAATAAACGTGTGATAAGAAAAATGATTCTATCCAAAGTGTATAATTTTTTGGCATTAGAAGACACGAACTCAGGGGGAAATGCAGTGGTAATATCTTAGGTATTTAACTGCTGTGTCAAGTTCCCATTACAGAAAGATCAAAAGTCTCACTTAAAGAAGGACAAGAAAAGATGTGGCAGCTAAGATCTACAGTAAAAACAATTTTTCTATTCATAAAAATGTGAAGAAGTATGTGCTAGGTTTGCAGATGTTCCTCAAACTGTAGAAATTGTGGTCATAATGTACAGTATGTGGTGAGAGAAATGAAAATCCATCAGAACCATGTGTACATGTGCAGAATCTGTAATGCTTACGGGGATCAGGACTCTCCACAGTTTCAGACATCAAATGGAGACCTTATAATTTGCCATCACAGATAGGAGATGGCTGCCATGTGAGAAAAATCTACTAAAAAATGGAAAATTGTGTTTCTTTAGCTTACATTCTTAGAGTTGTCTTTAGTAATTAAGCTAAAATTATTATAAATTATTAAAATTATTATAAATTTTAAATTTATGTTAATTTCCAATGCAGAAGTTGGCTTATTCTTCTTTGTTGGTATATATTCATTGTATATAATTTTTGAGTGTCAGAAATTCATTTTCATTCAATTACACTGTTTCAATTATGTTCACCCCCTATAGCCTTCCTTTTCATCTCCCTACTTCTTTTTCCCAGATAGTGTCAGGCTCGTTTCTACTTTTTAGGAACATATATACATTGTATTATATACATATACATATTGCATATATATGTAATATATGTAAAATATATTATATATGTATTACATATAATATATAATTAAATATATATATATATATATATATATATATATATATATATATATATATATATATATATATATATATATATATATATATATATACTAGGATCAGTGTGTGAGAAAAAAATATGTGGCACTTGGTTTTCTGGTTTATTTTGCTAGATACAATTATCTCCACTTTAATTCTGATTCAGATTGTGTATCTTCCTGTACCATCATTTATATAATGAGAAAGAAGTTCTGTCCTATATTATAAGCTTTTTACTACTAAAAATAAAATACATTAAATTACTTTTACTCAATCAAATGGGAAATGAACTGTTACATTTAAAATATTCAGATGCATTGAATAAATAGTGATATTAAAAGATTGATAATCACACTATTGCTAAAGTGCTCTGAAGAATAAGATGGCTAAGTCTATTGTAGTCAGTGCTAAGATGAATCTCTAAACCAGCCACAGTTTTGGGAGCAAAATATCAAAGTAACAGATCCAGGGAAAGTTCCATAATGGAGAAAGAGGCTGGCCTCCTTTCACAGGTCCAAGCAGAGAGAGCATCATCAGCAACTCCAAAAGCAAGCAAGTGCACTCAATATAGCAAATGAACTCCAGGCTTGAGCTCAGACTGCTCTTTGCATATGTATAGCTGGAATTTCAAATCCACCCCAGAAACACCTTAGGGCTGGAAGCTAGGATCTGACCAAGGTGATACAACTTCCAGCCAGGCAGCTGTAGAAAACCTTTAATAAATTCTTGAATCTAGTAGGGGAGCACCCATTCAAGCTACCACATTTATGAAATGTGTCCTCTTGTATAAAAATTCAAAGTTAAATTTCTTCACTGTTAGTTGCAGCAGTGCATAGAAGAGACATAGACTGGTGTTTTTAATCCCACAAAGACACAGTTACATTCTCTAAAAGGAACTCAGGGCTTGAGAATTCTATGTTCCTAGCAGAGTCACTACATCATGTATCTTAATAATAAAGAAGCCTTATTATCTTCAATTGTAGCATAAGCAAATGAGTCAAAATTAAATATACCCACAGAAAGCAATTTCAAAAAATTTTAAGCCCTAAAACAAAGTTGATTCTCAAATGTATATGACATTCAAAAGTTCTCATCTAGAAACCATAAAAATATTACAATGTACATTGTTTCAACCAAACATTTGAATTCTAATTTTAAAGAGACTTTGGATGATAAGTGAAAGCTTATTATTTTGTGGTAAAATTATATTTATATCAAGACCTTAATAACTTCTTGGGTTGTAGTGTCTGTAACTATTTTATCTTTCCAAGGATGATCACTTAATTTCCACTTGAAAATTCCAACCTAATTTTCACATTTCATAAAATTCTAAACCCATTACTAACATAATCAAACTTCTTACTATTTTCTCATTTAGTTAATGCATTTTATAATAAAATTCATTTCAATCTACTGAAATCTTGTCTTCATAAATGATTATTTTTATCCCTGTTTAATAAGGGTAAGTTATCTATCTTTCTCTTTTTTTCCTCCAATGAGTTCTAATTCTCTGCCATTTACTTCCCACAAGTGAAAAGTAATGATTCTATAGAAAATTACCTTGGTTTCAAACATATGCCTGTGCTCTAGCGGACCAGGTTTTTATCTTGTTTGTTTGTTTGCTTATTTTGTTTGTAAAAATTTTTGGACGGAAGCCAGAATCTTGCACCTGGTAGGCAGTTACTCTACTTATGATAGACAATCCTAGCCCCCTCTGTCTGTTTTATTCTATTGCTATTCATCTTTACTTTTTAATATTCTGACAATCCCATACATGTATATGATGTATTTTAAAAATATTCCCTTATGTCCTCTGTTATTCCAATCCCACTTCCATGAAGCCTGTCTTTTTCCTTAACAAGTTCCCATCTTACTTTTCTGTATTCACTTTTTCTCCACTTGAGTTAGAGTGGTATGCATGAGAATACATTTGTGTGTAAGGCGGTGATTAATTTGAGCACAGTTTACTTACCATGGTTAAACTACTGAATACTATGACTCCCTTTCCCCTCTCTCTCCAAGGCAATCATTAACTACCAGTAACTCCTTTGGGAGGTGTGGGGTCTCATGAAGACTCTGCATCATCCATAATGTCATGTTGATAGTCTCAACCATGAAAAAAAAAAAAACAGTAACTATGAGTTCATGAGTGTAACAGCCAGGTCACATCCAGAAGAATTCCTCAGTATCCCTCCTCATCTTCGGGCTCTTCCATTATTTCTATCTTTCTTTCACAATATTCCCGGGCCTTGGAGCAAGTGGTATAGCTGTCTTATTTATTGCACAGCACTCAACAGTCAGTGTTAGCATTTGAATCAAATGTGACTCTGCCTTAAATGCTGCCTTTAGCAAGTTGAAGCTTTTCTGATGGTGGCTGAAAGTAGCAATAATAAATGGGTATAAATAAAAACATTTAGAAGGCAGTTTTGCATCATGTCCTTTTAGCATAACAATAGCAGTAGGTTTCCTGACTAGGCTCTAAGATGTCACTAGCCATGGGCTTCTTGACTAGATTTAGAGTAACAGTCAGGTATACCCTACTGTGAGCAGGCCTCAAATCCAATCAAAGCAGTGGCTATACCTATAACAGTTATGCCACTATTGTATCAAGAATGTTTGCTTAGTACACAGAGTCTACTGCTGTGGTTTGTGAGGACTTTTCTCACCCAGTAGCCTGCATAGCAATTTCCAGGATTCAGAAAATAATAATAATAATAATAACTTCCAGCTCTGTTTCAGCTTGATTTCTCTGACCTGCAACAAAGGTTCATGGATTCTTTAGTTAACAGGGACTTTACCATCTAGTTCAGTGTAAACCAAAAGCATTGGCAGTAGCCAGTATTATTTCGATGGTCTTTGTGGTCTACAGACCAACATCTCATATAGAGGTATTTCACATGCTGCACTGGGAGTTTTCTTCAATAACTTATGGCTTTTGGGGGCATCATTATCTATCCATGTAGGGTACCTTCATTCAAACTATTTTTGGTTATAGTTTAGTTAACTTAGAAAGTATAAGGATTCAGTATGGATTTTTCATCTATCATCAGTTTTGGTTAATCCTTACCTGACTCTCCCTCTGCCCTACTCCAGCTCCTCTTAAACTAACCCACTCCACTATTCTCCTCCTTCACTTCCATACATGTTCTCTTCCCTTTCCTCAGTTCAATCCACTTTCCCCCTCCCATGCATGGCTCTTATCTAGATTCCTGAGCTCTACAGACACACCAACTTAAACACACACATGTAAAGTTTGAAGCTAAGATCTGCATATGAGAGAGAGCCTTTGCCATTTGTCTTTCTAGGTCTGGCTAACCTCATAACATTTTTTTACTTCTACCCATGTTTATGCAAGTTTCATAGTTTCATTTTTCTTTGAACCTGAGTAAAACTCCGTTGTTTGGATGTGCAATATTTTCATGATGCTTTCAACCAAGTTGATGGATATTTGGGCTGATTTGTAGGAATGATAAATCTCTAAATAATCATTATTTCTTGGCCCTCCAAAATTACAATAGTTAAAATTCTTAGAAAACATAGTATTAACTGCATAATTGTGTTGGAATATAAATGTTTTAAAATTTAAATATTTCACTGAACTTTCATTCTACATAATGGATGCTTTCTTTGTCATACAGATTAAAAGGCACTCCTGTTAGTAGTCTTGTTTCTGAGATGTTACCACTAACTCCTATGGCAAAAAGGATGATTCATCCTCTCCAGTCACATATGAATTAAAAAAAATATTTTCCTACCAGCATGACTTGAACATGGATTTTTTTATGAGTGGGCCACATTTATTAGAGCTTATGATGAACAAATTGAGTTTGTCAACTTGGTTGTCAGTCCTTGAACACATTGTAGAAACACTAATTTAAGAGCTCAACAACATTTACTATTCCCCAGTCCTTTACTGTAAAGTTTCAGAAATTCTACTATCTCCCAATAAAGACTAATATAAACAACTTAGTTCTAAATTGATGAATTCAAGAGGCCTAATTGAGCTGTAGAACTTTTTTCCCCTCCTAACAAAGAATCATCAATGACTTACCTAAAATATCCTTGAACAAAATCCAGATTCACCATACTTACAATTCCTTACCTACAAAGATAGATACAAGTATTCTTACCAAACTTTATGTATTGCTATTTATCTAATATCTGTAAGATGATTTTACCTTAGAATTTCCTGTTTTCTTCCATTAATTCGCTCAAAATTACTCAATAATGTGACTACTATATATTTAAAATACATATACAGAATTTTAGAAATGATAGCCAATATAAACTATGAATCATAGATAGAAGTGTAGTTTGGCATCAACAAGTCCTAAGCAAGTAAAAGCTAATATAGATGTTATTTTTATTTGTTGGGAATTAGAACTGTTCTCTGCATCTGTGAAGGCCTCTGGCCAAGAAGAAAGAGGACCAGGAATACAGAAGACAGCAAATTCTGAGGTGTTTCTGCAGTTTTCAGATCCATGTGAAGCACCTCTGATAGACAGCACTGTGTGCCCTCTGTCTGTTCTGCAGCTAAGCTACAAGCTTTGATCGACACTACTTCTTTGGCTTGGTTTTATTAAATTTAGCACTAACAAGAGTGTGAAGTTGCTAGGGAAATCATTTGAAAAGATACTGATTCGTAGTCCCAGTTTCTCTGGATTAATAAGTATCTTGATGCAATTTAATTTATTTCAAATCAGTAATGTTATCAAGCTATATTTAGAAAATCATGCTTATCTCTGTTGAACATTTGGTGAGTGAATTACCTATGTTCCCTTTGGTCCTTAAATGCTTTTAATTTCGATTAAACAGCCTTATCTGTCTATACAATTCTAGTAGTTAACACTTTGCAAAAATTGTAATAGCTTTTCTATCTTCCTGCAGCCACTCTTGGCATGTTGTGGGAACTACTATTGAGAGGACCTTCCTGAGAAAATAGTTTCACTGTGCCGCTTTGGCTGAGAAAAAGTCACTACCTTGTGAACATCTGAGTCAGTCACATGAGCAACTAAAATTCTTTAACACTCAGTATCCCCATCAGTCATTTGGTGAAATCGTGTACTGTTTTGTGGTACTCATTTGTTCTATGTACCTCTGAAAATATTCCAAGATACTTACATGTAGAATCCTTGGGTTTTTATTTTGATTTCTAGTACATGTAAATTGTGTCTAGTATGTTCAAAGGAGATATATGATATATATCTACATATGACTTGGCTTCATTTTAGATAACCAAGATATTGGCAAGGCAATGAAATAAAGTTAATGACATAATGACATCACTGGAGTGGTTTCTGCCTATTTGATTTTCACAGCCAAGAAGATAAGCAAAAAGAAGAAACCTAAAGTAGGTCACAGGAATTGTATACTAGACGGGGCACACTGAATAGTGAGTGCTCTTAGCTAATGCATTGTCCCCATTCAGTAAAATATCCAGAACTATTAATATTAGTTAGCCTGCCAGGCCAGATACCCATTGACATAAATAAAGGGAATTGTCACCTTATCATTAGTAGTTTTTCCAAGCTAAAGAAAAGAGGGAGAGGCATTCCTTAGGCCCCCTCAAGTGTTGAAACTCATGTAATAGGACGTTTCCCTCAAGAGATGCCAATCTGTACTAGAATTGTGAGTTGTCTTTTTTCATAGATACATGGAAGGCAGAAAACATGAAGGATTTTACTGAATTCCTGCATCCATAACAAAGAAAGAAGCTTTAGATTAATATTTTCTACATGACTTTTGAACACTTTGAAGTATAATATATTAGAAAACTAGAATAAAAATATTCAAGTATTCAAAGCACTAGTGACAGAGTAGATTTTTTTCCCTTTAATTCTGGAAGACTTAAACATTAATTCCTTTATTTAAAGAAAAATACAGCACTAAGCTCCTATTCTGCATATAGAGCCCTTCTCAACTAGCAATTGACAAATATTATTTTCTTTATAGAAGTTTCCACACAAAATAAGTTATCTATTATTTTATAAAATGCCTATGTTACTAACACCTTAAGCTTATGAACTTGAGAATCTGAAGAAAGTATCTCTTCTTTGTGAAAATAATCTCTGCCCTTGTTTTCCTTTGGGGTCTCTTGGGTTCTCACATTGCATCAGCCCTCACCGGGGGTAATTTTAACAGCATGGAGGGTCCTTGTGATTATAAGTGTTCCATGAGCTCTGCATACAGAGATGTAAAAATCTTAAAATTCTTTTGGTAGAAATTTTATGTGACAGTATTTGTTTCATAAGGAAGAGTGCATCAAGGATAGAAGTTTAGTGACTTTATTAATTTTTAATTTTATATGACAAAAACATTCAAACAGCAGGAAGGAAAAGAAAATCTAGTGATAGTCATAATATTTTTCAAAAAGTAATAGTCTCTCTTAGTGCTGTCATCATTCCCTTCTTGTTTTCAAGGAGTCTCCAAACTAAAGAAGGTGATTACCACAATTGTTACTAATTCTTGTCAATATTCATTTTTTTCTAACAATCAAAACTGTGTTTTCTCCTTATTCTCAAAATTATTATATTACTGAGTTGGAAAACCAAGGGGTTTTCCAGCCAAATTCTGTTAAATTAAACAAAAAAACCTTTTAAATACAAGAATATATTACCAATGAAAATTAATGTCCATATATTATAGCATTTAAGATACATTTTAGGTTAATTATCACATGTACATAACTTAAAAGTACAGTATATAATAAATATGATATAATATTCATAGCAATAAATACAGTTTTAAAAGAATATCAACATATGAATTTTAAAGTACATAAAATTAAGCCCCACTAAGCTTAGTAGAAAATCTAAATAACTAAATAATTTTGTTCTAAAATAAAATGTCACAAGGAAAAACTGAGTTGTTCATTATCTGAAAATGTATTTGAACTATAGTGATACATTATGCAAATATGTTAGGATTACAAGGAGCATAATTCTGCCCATGAGTTACCCATAGAAGTTTTACACACCTTTCTCCACAGTAGATATGAACTAAAAGCTTATGATACACTTGAATGAAAATGGGGATCCATTACATCCACATAGCAGAAATTAACATAAATTTTTGTTAGTATCTATTGGTGCATCTTTCTCTCCTAACTCTTGCTTTTCACATAGGAAACTCCAGCATTTAAAACTATAGTTTTTTTTTTTTAATCTTAAAGTTACTCTTATAATCTTTAATTCATGTTTTTATAACAAAATTCAGAGTCATACAAATTTCCTCATTCCTATAACTCTCAGCTAAGCGAGTATAGCATATTTCTTATAAATCTATGAGGGTGAAATAATATTATTGATTGTTGGCAGTTAAGAGCTTTTTAATTCACAAATGTAATAATTATCTAAAAATAAAAGATGTTTAAGAATTTAAACAAAAAATGAAAGTATTGTGTAAGACAGATTTATAGGAATTTATTAGCACCAACCAGATAGATATCAAACCCTACAAAAAAGAAGAAAGGCAAAAGAAACAAACACTAGGAACACTGGACAACAGAACACCAAATTTCTTGTAAAAAATTCATGAAGTTCTGCAAGAGGGTTGTGTCTTCACATGTTCAATGAGAATTCCGTTTAATTTAAATATAAAAGTAAACTATGTAAAGGGTATAAAATCAAGCTTCGTGGAGATGTTTTTTGTATTGTGTACATCTAATGAAGAACGTTTAGTCAGCTCAGCTGCTTACGTTACAGCCCAAGCCTCTCTCAGTAGGTTAAGAAAGGAGAATCAATTGAGCCCAGGCAAACAGACCAGCCTGGGCAGCTTAGAGAATTTCAGACTCTGAAATAAAGCTATTTACTAAGAATACGATAATAGGGGCTGAAGAGATAGCTCAGCAATTAAAGGCCTTGCTACCGAAGCCTGATGGCCTAAGTTCAAATACGCACATAAAGCCAGATGCACAAGGTGGTGCATGCGTCTGGACTTCCTTAGCTGAGGCAGGATACCCTGGTGTACCCATCTTCCCTCTCTCTCTCCCTCCTTCCCTCTCTGCTTGCAAATATTTTTTTTAAAGAATAAGATAGGTGATCTCATAACAGAATGGACAACTTATTTAAATAACAATTTTCTTCTTCACAAAGAAGAAAAGCTCACCTCATCCTTAATACTATGAAGAATTAATGAATTCTCATGGAAAGCCAAGAAAATGTTAGCATTCTTCACTGAAAATAATTCATTCAAGACAGCTAAGATTTCAGTGTTGTTGAGGACAACAGTATACTTGAACATTCAAACAATGCAGGCAGAGCATAAATTTATACAATTTCCTCAGAAAGCCTTTTAATACTATCTAGGCAAGCTGACTATTATCATATCTAGCATCTCCTCAGTTTCACACTGTGGTATCTATACAATTGAAAAGTGAACAGAGGTGCCTAATAGAAGCTCATGCTGCATATATATGGCAGCATTCTTCATAAGAAACCCAAGTGGAGCCAAATCAAATTGTACAACATAGCTGCAAAGCATGGATCAATACCAGAAGTTCTGTGCTGAGTAAAACAATACAGGCACAAAAGCACACATACTATGTGAACCTATTCCTAAAAAATACAGTAGATCCCATTATTGTGCAAATCAGAATAATCATTGTGGTGGACAAAATAGAGTGCAAGGGTTAGACCACCTTATATTTCAATATAGGTAGCAGCTATACAAGTATTTACTTTTTAATAGTCACACACTATACTTTGGCTTACATGTATTTTGTGTGTATAAGAGTTTGTTTTATTTTAAGTTTGTAAATGAATTAAATGACCTTTTGTATTACTTTCCAGTTGCCATTCTAATAAAAGCAAATATAAGGTCTTGTTGCTTTATTTACCTATTCCAAAAATACAAGAGCAAAATTTAATCATTTTTTCCGACAGTCAGTATGTGACAATTTAAATTAAGAGACATTATCTGTGTTCTGGTGTCCAGTGGACATAGTAAATACTGATAAGAAAAATTACAAAACCAAAACACCTATCAAATATTTGGTCTTAATTTTTTGTTTGATTGTTTTTTTTTCCCTCAGAGGAGTGTATAGTGTCTATGGCAACATGTCCAGGCTACAAAACATGGTTTGTGGGCTGGGGGACTAGATCAGTGGGTAAGTGTGCTCACTATGCAAGCATAGGGTCATTAGAGGGCTTGGTTTGCCCTGAGTTTGATTCCACATCACCTACATACACAGTTGGGCCTGGCCACCCATGCCTGAGATCCCCATCCAATGAGTGGATGGGGCTTGATGACCAGCCAGAATGGCTTAAAACAGCAGCTCTGGATTCAATGAGAGACCAATCTAGACAAGACACATGAATGAACACCCTTAGTTCTCCTCCTGCATTCACAAGCATGCATGTGGGACATGTGCAACTGCATGCATGTGCATACAACACATCACATCACTATAAGGTGAGAACCATGTCTTACATCTTGAGGAATATATAATATTACTTGTTTGAAATCATTGTATTAATGATGACTAATCATGGTCCTATAGAGTCAATGCAAAAGACTGCTTCTTCCTGTAATATTTATCTCTAACAGGCACATTTCAGGATATAGGCATAGAAGAGCAAAGGTGTATCAAAATCCTGTAGCTCTCTGGTACTGGGAATTTCCCCTTGGAGCCTGGGTTCATGGTCCCCATAGGATTTTGCCATGGATCCCAGTTCCAGTTATATGTTCCTTGTCACTGAGTGGATCTCTTAGTCAATCAAGTAAGCCATTGATTAACTAGATTTAGCACCACTATTGCACAGATGAGCACTTCTTGACTTGCTGGTCTCTTTCATATAACAGTGTGTTCAGCAGTCTCATGACAACCATCTATATTGTATATCAGTGGTCTCTGCTTTTGCCAAATATCATTGACCAATTTCCCCTGGCAGTTCATGTAACACCTTCTTGTTCTACACATGCACCCATCTGGGAGCTGGGTACCATTCTGGATCTAGCAGGATCTCTTGGTGTTGTTTGATAACACCCTGTGATTTCTTCAGAAATAGGGTATTACCTTAGGCCTCGGACAGGTATTCAAAAACTTTGAGAGAAGTTTGTCATGTTTTGTGGACCTCATAGGTCTCTTTGATCAACAGTTCAGTGTGGGAAGGAACCAATAACTGAGACAGGGAGATGCAGACCTGAGCAATTTTTAATGAAGTTAAGCTTCCTCCCATTCTATTCATGGCCCCTCTTACTAGGCGATGCCCACAGCTTCCTTAGGAGCTTACTGTGTATAAATAAGGATTTTATGGTTTTGATTCATTATTCATTTAGCTTATTGTATAATTCTTCCCACCCTCCCATTCCTCCCCCTCCATTCCTTTATCACCTTTTACAGTCTCCCATTCCACCTGTCAGGTTTGCTTAGCATTTAAGCTGAACCTGTTTAAGAACTGCATATGAGGGAGAGTATGTGGCATTTGACTCTCTGTTCTTCTGTGAGTTTGATAAGAATGATCTGCTCAAAAATTGACCACCCTGCTTTAAATTTCATTATGTCATTCTTTTAAGCTGAGCAGAATTCCATCGTGTAAATGTACCACAAATTTGATAACCATTTGTTCATTGATGGACATTTGGGTTGATTCCAAATCTTAGCTATTGTGAATTGAGGTGCAATAAACATGGTTGAGCAAATGTCTCTGTGCTTCAGCGAGGAATCATTAGGGTAGATGTCCAGGAGAGGGACAGCTAAATAATTTTCTTTTACTGGACCATGCATGGATTATATTAAGTCTATGTGTAAAGGCGACAGCATGATCAAGACTCTTGGGGAAAATGTTCTCATTGTTTAGAGAATTTGAGCTGTCAGATTTTCCCATGGTGAAAAGATTTGGACAAGACATAAAAGGTACACATATGAATGTGCTAGATTGAGATCAAATCCAGGAAATCTTGCTATGATTATTAAGGAGATGGGATTTTTTGAAGTAGGAGTTTATTTACTAACAAAAGAGACAAATCATATAGCTTCAGTTTAAGATGATAATTATGGAGTCATATGTAAAATTTGTAGGAATGAAGATAATCTGGTAACTCCTAAAATACTTTTTTAAAGGAGGGGAAAAGATGTTCCCTCCTCTAAATGAATTGTGACAGTTTCAGGCAAGCTCCATAGACCCCCACCCCTTGAGTGGGAAGTGTCTCTAGCTGGAGCCTAAACCTAGATGCAAAAACTGATTGGTCAGGTAAGTCAGCTATCTCTCTGACTTACCTGGGATAAGTTTTAAAAAGCTTCCCTAGAACAAAGGCCACTTCTCTTTCATATGGCATTCCAGAAAGAGGGCTTTCATTTTCCAGGTAAGGACTCAAGATCTCCAGGCATAAATCTTTATTTTCTCATGATGGGAGGACTCTGATATCTTTCCTTTTTCTGCTTGTTTGGCTGAGCAGCACAGATTTTGTTAAAACCTCTCCCACAAGTTCTCCCCACACTGGTGCCTGGAGAACTCTGTAACTCCTCATTTTCCCTTAAATAAAGTTTCCCACTATACCTTAATATCTGGTTGTCTATGATTTTAATTCTTTTACTTTGTAGACAAGAATTTGGGTACTCCTTAAAATTTGGGGTGCATTGGAATTTTTGCTGGGCATTATCTAAATTCTAATCCTCAGCTCACCCTGCAACAGTGTGACCGCAGAAAAGGTTTACCATAACACTTTTAAATCAAACTCATTGTGGATAAAAATTTATATTCTGCAAATAGTAATGTGACAGCAGAAGAATTAGGTTATAGTCGCCCAGCACTGGCACATCATGTGTAAGGATGTGTGTGTGGGCATATGTGTGTGCATGTGTGTTTGTGGCCACAGAACAATCCCAGGTTTCATTCTCAGAAATCCAGACACTTCTATCCAGTGCTCCTCCTATAAGTGCACTTAGATATACCTTTTTTAAACATGAATTTGGAGGATCAAACTCAGGTCCTCATGCTTTAATGGCAAAGACTTTCTGACAGCTATGTTCCCTGCCCTGATATATTATGATTTTTTGATATCTTTAAGATTTCTTAGTTTTCTAGAATCTCCTATGAAAATGAAAATCCTACTCGTAAGAAGAACCTGATAGATACTTATCATGTGAAATTATGTAGCCAAAACCTTCTAATGTCTGATGTTTTAAGTATTCCATATGTGTGTGGAGGTATGCATTAAATTGGTCCCTCTGAATGATAAATTTGTGTATTAAGTTTTATCTAAAAATTCATAGTTTTATATTTACTGAAAAAATAATAATCCCATTCTTTTTGGTTAAACTATTTATTTATTTATGTATGAGAGTGAGAGAGAGAAAGAGACCAATAGACACAGTGAGATGATGGGTGTGCTAGGGTCTCCAGCTACTGCAAAAGAACTCCAGATACATGTGCTACCTTGCACATCTGACTTTACATGTATACTGGGAAATTGAACTCAGGTCCTTCTACTTTATAGGCAAGCATCTTAACCACTGAGGCATCTTTGCAGTCCCACATTTTTCTTTTAATAGGCATGTTAATATTTTAAATTACTACCAAACATTCAAAGCACAGATTTTAAATTTATAGAAATTAAGTAAAACTAGTGCTATGTAAAAAGCATTCCATGAATTTCAGACTAATATTTTCTATTAAGTAGAACTATCTTCTTTGACTTATGCCACAACTCAATTAGTAATGATGGTGGTGATAGTGGTTGTGATGATGATCATAGTGATGGTGGTAATTGTGGTGATGATGGTGATGGTTTTGGTGGTGGTGGTTATGATAGTGATGGTGCCAATGGTGGGGATGAAGGTGGTAACGATGGTGGTGATGGTGATGGTGATAGTGATGTTGAAGGTAATGGTGGTGGTAGTGGTGACTGTGGTGGTGATGGTGGTGAAGACACTGATCATGGTGATCATGGTGATCATGGTGATCATGGTGATGATGATGACTGTGGTGATGATGGTGATGGTACAGGTGGTGGTGGTAGTCATAGTAGTAGTTGTAGTAATGGACCAATTAAAATAATGCTTCTTGAGACCTCTTTCAATTAGGGAAAGTCATGTACCTCCTTTAGGTTTCATGTACAGTAAGAACATATCTTTTATTTGGGGGGATTCTAGATGCACTCTTGCTCTCCTGAAAAGTGAAAATGGAAAGTGAATGATCAGAGTCAGCTTCTTACTCTTACTCTTTCTCTCTTTCCTTCAAGAGAACAAGGACATAAGAACTGGAAGTGGAGCAGAACAAGTAATTATGACAATTGTGCCTACTCAATGAATCTGGGAGGATCCTGAATTTTACTAGGCTTCTGGCTCACCAGTGCTATTTAATGCAACATTCTGCAAAGTTTTGTGTTGCTCAACATAGTAGCCACTTAGTAGAACTGAGGAATAAATGCTTAATTCACTTAATATAAATCTACATTTCCATATATGGCTACTGCCTCTCCTAAAAGGAATTAAACTTTTCTATCTACATTGCACAATTCAGGCAATTTTTCAAGATGCAGCGAGAGAGCTGGGGCCCATATAACCCTACCAACCGACCGTAGGCAAATAGCTGAGATTCTGGCAACAGAGGAGCCACCACAGTCATACCATGGAGGATCCATATGGAACCCCACAGAGAATGTTGGGATGAACAAGGGACCCACAGCTACAGCCATTAAATCAACACAGGATAAGCCAGTGAGACAGAAACCAATGATTTTCGACACAAAGATCCCTAAGCTCACAATCTTAAAGTAGCCTTAATACTCATCCACCACAATTCAGGGAACTATGCGGAAGAGGGGGCAGAAAGATTGTGAGAGCCGTGGTGGGGGAGATTATCCAGAGGCATGTCCAGTAGATCCTGGATGAATACTAGGCTATCCATGGTCCCCTGTCACAAGGACTGATCCAGATGACCCATGGAGGAGGTTATCCAGTGGAGTGGGGAGGGGAGGGCAGCGGAGAATTAGGGATAACAACTCATTGTTTGCCCACTAAATATTGTAACTCATTATGGACAATAAAAAAAAAAAGAAACTCAAGGTGTATATTTTTTTGGATGGTTCAGCCTTTTCTTTCCCTAATAAAACCAGTTCTCTGCATCCCTCAGGGAACATGTCACATATAACATGTTATACTGCTCTGATTTCTTTGTCTTCACACACAGAATGGTACATATTTTTATAGAGGCCTATTTTATGTCAGCATAGAAAAAGACCATAAAAGGCAGTGACAAATAATATTGTTATGTTCAATATCCTTATAGTTCCAGATATTTTTATGGAATAGCAGGGGCCAATGTGGCAATCACCAGGAGAAGAGGTTACATTTGGAGAACTGAGAGGATTAACTATTGCTGCCACCCTGTAAGCAAGAAACAGAATTAACAAAACTCTTTTTAAAAACTGAAGTTAAAGGACCTGTGTGTAAGGATTGCAGTTGAAATAAAGAATACACTTTCCATCAACTAAAAGACTAGAAATCACATTTGAAGTGATCAGCCTAATTCTAAGGTGATGAAGGAGAAAGAATACAAGAGACATTCCAATTGAGATTGGTAACCATCTATTTCAGTTTAGATATATGTCCCCCAATAGATTCTAGAGTTTATTAAAGTTTTTATCCAGCTGCCTGGCTGGAAAGTGTGTTATCTTGCCCAGATCCTTGGGTCTGGGTTGGATCTGGAATTCTAGCTATACAAATACACAGAGAGCAGTCTGAGCTTGAGCCTGGAGTTCCTGCAGTGATTGAGTGTGCTTGCTTGCTTTTGGAGCTGTTGGTGATGGGTTTCTCTTTCTGCTTGGACCTGTGAAAGGAAGCCAACATGTTTCTCCATTATGGAACTTCTTCTGGATGTATAACTTCAATAAATATTTTCCTCCCAAAACTGTGCCTGGTTTGAAGATTCATCCCAGCAGTGTGTGGCTGACTTAAACAGTTTTGGTACCAGGAGTGGGGTGATTGCCGAGATGAATCTGACCATATGGATTTTGGTCTTCTGGAACTTATGTGCTTGAGGCATGAATGAGTACTTGGTACTTGCAACTGAAGATTCCTTCCAGAATGATAAGCCAAATTTTATGGACTATTCTGGTAAGGATTTGAAAATGCTAAATGCAGAGAGAATTGCATTTGGAGACTTGGCTTGTGAACTTTCTAAGGGGAAAGTAAGACTGCAGAAAACGTTAATAGAACTCTGTATCTTGAACAGTGATTGATACATCCTACTGCCCATGCCCAGAGAGTTTGATCAAGTTTGAAATTAAGAAATGGACTATTGTACTTATCTAAGGATATGAGACTGAGAATTTAACATTTAAAGCTTGGGAAACCTCAAAAGCTGATTTAATTTGCTGGCACAGAGACTAGCTTTAGATTACTAAAGGTGCTATTGTTAAAGAGATATTACAAAGATGGAAGATGACCCAAATGCTTTACATTAAAACAATAGAGAGATGCCTGAGGTGTTTGCACCCAGGAAGGACTGAATGAGACTGTGCAAACACTTTTGAAAGGAGGTAACTGAAAGGAAGAAACCTGTTCTTCAAGGTCATGAATTATTTTGTCCCTGAATTAACCAAATGGCTGTGTCCTGCTTACCTGGTATTGCTTTTGGAACCACGAAGTGCACAGTTTCAGGAACCAATGTTGAGATGCAGTATATGGAACAGGGTGTGAAGTGCCTGATTGTCCAGTGAAGCCATTGGAAGGTGGACCTTGATTTGCTATGGAGACCCAAAGATGTTTTGGATATACCTGGACTGTGCAAAGGCTACCATGGAGAGCTGTTGGCTCAGGATGGAAGTTTTCCTATCTACTCAGCTAACCTGGAGGGACAAAATTGAAAAATCTGCAGACAGTCACTTGTTGTGCTATGGGACTTGAACTACAGATATGGATGTTTGCTGATGTTTGTTGAGTTTACTTTGACCCAGTCTTTTTATGCCTGAAAAGTTTGTAACTTGTTTTGATTTTATAGAATTTACAGTTAAAAGACGATCTTAAATCTCAGATAAGACTTGAAACTTTATAACAGCCTTAGAGTTGGTAAAAACTGTGGGACCTATAAACTTGGACTGAATATAATATAGATGTTTATAAATCTATTTGGGGACAGGGATGGATTATCATTGTTTGAATGGATATCACTCAAGAGATTCAAGAGTTTATTAAAGTTTTTTTTTTTTTTTCCAGCTGCAGCTGGAGGGTGTATCACCCTGGCCAGATCATAGGTTTGAGCCATAAGGTGTGTCTGTGGTGGATCTGGAATTCCAGCTAAACAAATATACAAAGAGCAGTCTGAACTCATGCCTGTAGTTCCTGCTTTTTGAGAGTTGAAGTATGTTTGCTTGTTTTTGGAGGTGCTGGTGATGGCCCTCTCTCTCTGCTTGGACCTGTGAAAGGGGGCCGACATATTTCTCCATTATTGTAATTCCTCTGCATCTGTAACTTCAATAAATACTTTCCTCCCAATCTGTTCCTGGTTTGAAAATTCATCCCAGCGGCTTGTGGCTGACTAAGATACCATCTTTTGCATCATCAAGAAATGATATTCCTTGTTTATTAAATGGAACGCTACTGTTTTTATATGAAACATTAGAAAAACTCTGTTGTGTATTTCTTGGTCATAGGTATTGGAATCAGGTGTGCTTTGTAGCTACTGAATCTCTGTTCCTCTTTTGGCTTATTGTTATGCAATCTACTTTTAACTACCTGCCATCTTTTGTAATTTTTGGATATTATTACTAGATTCATTTCTGGAATTTGAGTCTGTGTATTTATATGAGATTGAAGACTTAGAATCACTTCTTACCTTATTAGAGTTACATCATGCCTCAAGTCATTTTATTGAGTAGGATCTACCTATTTGTAACCACAAATTTCTTTTTTCTATAACCACTTGGAAGGAATATTAGAGCAAAACAAAATTTCGTAAATTAATTTCTTGCTTGTTTTTAATTTTTTTCAAGAAGAAACTATATATAGCAATTATATTTATGAGTGTATGGCTTTCCAAAAAATATATAATCCTAGTCCTGGCAAATTTATTGAAGCATACTGTTCAAAGAACTTAAATAGATGAAGAATATACTACTGGTATGTAAATTCTAAATGTCATAAAAATCAGTGGAAATTTAAATTCTATTGGAAATGAAGGATGGATATATGCTTCAGCAGTTAAAGGTGCTAGCTTGTAAAGCCTGATGGCCTGGGTTTGATTCTCCACATAAAGCCAGATATGCAAAGAGCATGTATCTGGAGTTTGTAGTGGCAAGAAGCCCTGGCAAACCCATACTATCTCTTTTTCATTCTCTCTCTCTCTCTCTCTCTCTCTCTCTCTCTCTCTCTCTCTCTCTCTCTCTCTCTCTCTGCTTGAAAAATAAATAAATAAAATATAATAGGGGCCATGAAAAGAATGGAATGAAGCCTAACCCCAAGAAAAATTGCTCAGGCCTGCATTTTCCTGTCCCAGTTATTGGTTCCTTCCCACACTGAGCTGTTCATCAGGGACCCAGAAGGTCCCCCCAAAAGAGCCAGACTTCGGTCAAAGTTCTAGAGTGCCCCAAGCCTAAGGTAAGTCCCTATTGCTAAAGAAAATACAGTGCTGTCAAACATCACCAAGAGATCCTGCTAGATCCAGAATGGTAACTGGCTGCCAGATGGTAGCATATGTAGTTCTGGAAGGTGCTATGTGTTCTGCCTGGGGAAATTGGTCAATGATATTTAGAGAAAGCAGAGACTATTGATATATAATATAGACAGTTGTCACAAGAATGTTGAACACACTGCTATATGGAAGACACCAGCAAGTCAAGAAGTGTTCATCTGTTAAATAGTGGCACTAAACCGAGGAGGGTAATCAATGGCTTACTGATTGGCTAAGAGATCTGCTCAGTGACAAGGAACCCTTAACTGGAACTGGGATCCATGGCAAAATCCTATGGGGACAAAGAACCTGGGCTCCAAGGGGAAATTCCCACTACCAGAGAGCTACAGAGAGGCTATACCCATTAGAATCTTGCCAAAATAGCAATGTTTGTCTCATTTAAACTAGTCTGATCTCACTCTTTGATAGAGATTTTGTTTGTATTTTTCAAAAGGCACTGAGAGATCCAGGGATAACCCAAGGCCACCAACAAGACATCAGATGATGGCTGACATCCTGACAGGAGATGAACCACCCTTGGCCTATCACACAGGGCCCAAATGAAACCTGTGAGTAAGTGATTAAACAAGCGACCAATCACAAAGTAAATCAGATTACCCATGAAAGGTCAATGGAGACAGACACCAACGATATCCAACACAACCCAAAACAGAAGTTCAGAGACACTTAAGATATCAATAATAAACAATACATAAAACACCCCCACCATGACTCAGGGAACTAAGCAGAAGAGATGGTGGAAAGATTGTAAGAGTCATGGTGGGGAGAATATCTGGAGACATTGTCACCCTCAGGAACAATTCACAAAGGGGAAAGAAAAAAAGAAAAAGTGGCTACCTTGGTGCAGTTCGTAACCCCCTGCCCTATGGACAGATCCAGTATATATGCACACCTAGGAGGGACCCCAGTGGGTAGGGAACAGAGAGGAGGGAAATTGGGGCACCTTCACAAGATTTGATCATACAATCTATATACTTATTCATAATAAAGATATTTTAAAATAATAACAAGAAAAAATATTGTAAACTATATTTGAAATGAAATGGTATTTGATCACTTTAATAAAATCAAAGTACTGATCAAAAGCTAGTAATTTGTTTACTAGATTTCGTGTTTTACTCTCAAATGTTTCTTAGTTGTAAAACAAAAATAGCAGTTTACTTGCCTTCTTTTAGCCATTTACTCATGATAGTGGATTCTTGTTGAATACTCACTATACACCAGACACTAGATAACCACTTCTTTATGTGCTGACTTGCTCCTTTTAAAATTAATTGTTATATATATTGATACCATTTTATTATCCTTTATGAAGGATCCATACTATGACCATATACATCAAACATGTGTTTACTGTTAGTTGAAAAATGTCTGTGGTAACTATCTTCCAATGAGATGGTTAGCATATCAGACAGTATTTGAACTCTAAACATGTAAGATCAATATAATTATATCTACTTTAGGCTCTATCACTTATTATGGAATGTTGCTGTGGGCAATTTTTTTTGAAATTATTTCCAACAATTGACCTTGTAAGTATTGAGGAAATTTCTTAATTAAATTCAAAATAGTATCTGAGTGAAGTGAATTAACAAAGTAGAAGACAGTGGGTAGAACCAAAAACTATTGAACCAAGAAAAGAGACTATACTTCTTCTGGTGTAATGTAGAAGAAGGGACAGAAAATGACTCAGAACTATTCCAGAGCAAGAGTAAGTTTTATCTAAATGTTCATGGAGAAATTCATAGCAACCAACCAAGTAGGAGTGGTTAGAAATTACAGGACAAAACTGGAAGAGAACTAAACCTCATCACAGGCAACTTATATAACCATTTGTTATGTGCCTCACAATTGCTTCACAGCACTGTTTTCTATGATGAAAAAAAATTAAAAAGGAACAAAGCCCAGAGGACCAGAAAATAAAAAAAAAAAAACACCTAGCTTTTCATTTTAGCTACTTGGAGGCACAGTATTATGAAAACAGACAGTCTCTAGGCTCAGGAATATGGTTGAGCAAGATACCTAAGGAAGTATAACTATTCATGGTTCCTGTGCTATTAGAACCCTTAAGCCAGCTGATGGATTCTGCCTTACATTATTGACTTCCACATTTCTCAGTGATCTACTCAACTGCTTCCTCTGATTACCTCTCAAATTATCCTATCCTGGAAATCAGCAATGTCCATGTCTCCATGACTGAAGAATTCACACTTAGCCACATTTTGGGAGTAACTGTCTCCACTACACAACAGCGTGCCAGATTGCACCAGCACTCCACCATATTCTCATGGGTGGAACTCAGGAGGTCACCCAGGGAAATTCCAGGCATAAGGCTTCTGCAAAGACACTAGGCAATGTATGCCCCGGGTGTTGAGTTTCATGTCTGGCCACAGGCTTCTGTAGCCTCTGATAGAACACATTTCAGCCTACTTTCTTCAGGTTTCAGTAATCTTCACTCCCTCTACTTTTAGCATTTGGTGTGGAGACAGCTCCAAAGATGCCAGATGAATATCCTTCCAACAGAGACCCCTACAGGTCAACTCCAAGGTAAATTGAAACAGTCATTCTGAGGCTGGAAACAAACAACAACAACAAACCTTTATTTCCAAATGCCCAGCAGAAAAGAATTCCATCTTTCCAAGTTGGAAACTGCCGGCACAATTACTCCTTCATCTTACCGAACTGTGCTGGCTAAAGGCTGCCAGGCAGGCAGTGTTAATTTGGCAGAGATTTTACATTCAAGTTGTGTGCAAACTGAAGATTTCAGGGGAGTTCTGTGGCAGCTGCCAGGTGGACTGTGAGAGATTCCAAGAAGCAAAAGGGCATCTTACGTGCGTGATGTGGGTAAATAAATATTAGGAGAGACTGCTGTATTTTCAATAATG
The DNA here is from genome assembly GCA_004024765.1 of Zapus hudsonius. NCBI lineage: Eukaryota > Metazoa > Chordata > Mammalia > Rodentia > Dipodidae > Zapus > Zapus hudsonius. The sequence continues at coordinate 1,499 of PVHP010024676.1, read as the reverse complement.
AATAAGAAATCTCATGGGTGTCATGAGAAGTGGAAATGGCCTTGGATTGGTGAAAAGAAGATGTAAACATAATGGGTGCATTGTCTGGCCATATAGCAGAGCATTGCTTTGGCCATGTTGTACCATAAGAAAAGAAGTGATGGATAGCCTTTACTACGTACTATCATAAAGATGCAATCAAAAGTCCCATCGGAACTTAGAAGAGAAATAAAGAGAAGAAACCAGCATGTTCATGACTACCTGGCAGTTAGAACTTGAAACGCTGGGTTCAGATCGATGATACTCCACACCACTTATCATCTCTATCTCAGTTATTTAGCTTTATAAAATCCCAGGCTCCTCAGAGATAAAACAGGAAAATTAAAATGCTTCTAAAGGTAAAGAATTATACAAATGTAAAAGGAAAAACCATGATGAATTATCTATAATATAGGTTTTAAGGTTGCAATGAAAGTTATGAAGAGAATACAAATACTAACTCTATGCCATAATCTGTAACAATGCGAAGCAGTTCAAAGAATTCTATGTGAGCTCCATAGCTGTAAGGTGCTCTATGAGATTCTATGTCAGTGTGTATAATATAGAAAAATGTGTATATATGTGTGCGAAAGAGAATTTCAAAATCATGAGCTAAATCGTAATTTGAAAGTGATCTGAGCATATAATTTGTGGTAGTTTGAATTTAAAATATTATCTATTGCCTCATGTGTGGTGAAGAAGACTCATCATACTTAGTCCCCAGCTGTTGGAAATTTTCTGAAGAAGTGTCATCGGGGTGGGTTTCAAGGTTTATTAGTCCAGCTCCAAGCCCAGTTGCATCCAGATATGTGACAAGAATGCTGTGCATGCAGTGCCCTACTGGATGTTCACTAGCTAGCTCTCAGAACACTTCTTACCATGCTGCTTTCCACCATGATGAAGCTTTCTCTCTAAAATGAAATAATTCCTCTCCTTTAGTAAGCTGCTTCTGCTTGGGGGTTTTGTGTAAGCAATGAGTAGGCAACTACATTATTATTATACATAATTACCTATTAAAAATGACAAGTCCACCATAAATAAAATTTAATGGAAAATTCATCTAGCATATTAGAATCTGATGTTTTAATATATGAAGAATTCTCACAAACCAATTTCAAAAATCCTATCATCTTCTGTTTTTAAAAAAGATACTAGTAAATAATTTATGCAGCACTTATGACTAGTAAATATACAGAAATTCAACCTCGGTGTCATATCAGCCATGTAAATTAATATTTTGTATGACCTTTCAAATTCACAAAAATTAATGAATAGTCGTGTTGGGGATGTGCACACATTTTGCACTCTGACTCCAGCTAGGAAGCAATTGTATCTTGTGTCTTTAAATAAAAAAAATAATTAAGCAATATTTCATTCCCTTTGACCTAATGTGTTCCTTCCTATCAAAAGCAATAAAAATTCTGACAAAGACTAATGTACAGACAGACTCATGGTTGTATGATTTTTAATAGCAAGATATT